>KV013400.1:57407-78586 GCA_001598015.1 Dorcoceras hygrometricum
GGTAGAAGAACTTCTGGAGCACGGCGCCAGCTTTCAATTTGTGCAGAAATTCGACTATGGAAGTTGGCAACAATTTCTACAGGTTCTCAGCGTGAGTCTTGCTGCTTTTCTAACTGAGGGATTTCGAATGGTATGGAAAACTCTGAGGTTCTGTCTGTATTTATAGGCGTCGAGGGATGAATCAATCGTCTGCCATTTAAGCGCCCTTAAACCTCTGTCTTTATGACCATTACACCGACGGTTACACGCGTAGGATTAAACCATGGAATTACGAGCTTTAATTGGCCCTTAATCACCTCAATTTGGCCGTTACAGCGTGAAATCTGGCTTGTACGCGTGCGAGTTCTCTCTGAATTTCTCGGGTGAAGTTTCCTGCATCAAAAATCTTGTTTCGTGTAGAGGAACCTGGATCGTGGAGAAGATGAAGTCGCCTCTGCTGAATTTGCGTCGCTGCTGAATCGTCGCTGCTGAATCGTTGCTGCTTAATCGTTGCTACTGGTTTCTTTTCAAGCTCAACGACTGATCCTTAGCGTTGAGTCAAAACGTTGTCGTGTCAACTTATTCAAGCGACACCGTTGTAAAGCACCTGCTGATTATCTTTAAGTAACGCACCTGCTGATTCAAGATAACCGTAGCTATCTGCTGGTTTTAATCATCGCACAAGCCATCTGCTGAATCTTTAGCGCGAAGGCAAAACGCTGTCGTATCGACTTATTTCAAACGACATCGTTTTGCTATCGCTAAACTTCAAGTATCAACTGCTGAATTTAGCGATCAGCAGGCCCCGTGCTAATTTCTCACAAAAATCCCTCGCTGCTGGTTCCATACGAAATACTCAAACGCAGCGTTTCAACTTGACGAAACGACGTCGCTTCATTTCTACGACTGGTTTCCCAAACCAACAGCTGGTCACTCTAAACTCACGCATCTGCTGATCCAGCAGTCAATCACTCAAGAATGTTGATCGACACGTGTCGCTCTCTCGATCACTCTCGCGCTAAAAGCCACGCCTGCCAGCAGCAACCCCTAAGGTCGAAACGCGCAACTGCTGGTTCCACGAAACGACGGCGTTTCACTCTCGCGCCATCACTGCTGAATTTCGACCACCTGCTGATTTTCGATCAGCAGGTAAATATTTTTTTTTTTAAGCTGAATTTTCGGGTTTTCATAAGCTCGGCACCCTAAAGTCCGATACTTTCGGCATTATTAGCCCGACTAGCTCAACCTAAAATCTTATCCGTTCGACAGTAATAAGCCCAACCAGCTCGACACCTACAGTTTGATCCTTTCGACACTTTAAGCCCGACCAGCTCGGCACCTACAGTTTGATCTGTTCGACACTTTAAGCCCGACCAGCTCGGCACCCTAAAGTCCTATCCGTTCGGCACTTTTAAGTCCGACCAGCTCGACACCCTAAAGTCCTATCTGTCCGCCACTATTAAGCCCCACCAGCTCGACTTTAAACTCCAATCCGTTCGGGACAAATTCCGACCTGCTCGGTACTAAAGCCCAATTTTTACTGACAGAATACCTCCGGTCGTGACCCGGACTCCACATGGTCCTAAACTTCAATTATTCGTCTAGGACCAGTTTGGGGGATACTTTTGATACCCCATATACCACCTCGGGACCCGAGAACTTTCACCCATCAGCACACCACCTCGGTATCCTAGGACCTTTACTCGTCAACACACCACCTCGATATCTAAGGACCAAGTGTCTGGACACTCGAGCACACCCTATTATTTCAACAATCACACCTTGTATAGCACACTGTGAGTACACTTTGAATTAGTCTCGAGGCAATAATCTCGCCTGAAAAATAACCAACTTATGCCAATACGAGGCACAATATGCGTTCCAGCACGTCATATTCTGGGTGATGCAGATGCAACGACCGCTTAGCCCTCTATAAATACCAGGTATGCTTCACTCTACATGCATTAATACCCACAAGCTCTCAGCTTCATATACTCTTTTATCCCCCGACATCTCGACCTGACCTAAGCATCGAAGGACTTCATCGGAAACACTTCCGATGTCCTCTTGCTTGTGTCTGTGGTTGCAGGTCACTAGATGAAGCATACTCACATTTGCTCAAACTTGCTCATCCCCTCAGGACAGATCTCCCGACGTCCCTCTCTACTTGTAGCTAGGTCGTGGTCTCGCACAACTCAAGCAGCTCGGTTCCCGAGATGACATCCACCGACTCCTGTCCTGGTGTCGGTTCTCCGGCTGAGGAAATGCGGTAGCATCAGACTGAATTTTCTAGGAAAAAAGCTTAATGAATTAGGAGGAAACATGTATATATATAAACTAGATGACTGATTACATATTAATTTAAAACCAACTTATGGAATCATGTTTGTATTTTTCTCGTTGAATTCTAATAATTGCTTTCATCAAAATATCAAGATTCATTGATGTACATACACAAATCGGCCTTCCGCATTGTTTAGAGCCGTTTATGTATGGGTGGCCTTACGTAGAGTACTTGCGTGGCTTCAGAACTTCCATGGGGATAATGTGCATGGCATCAAAAGGTAAAATGTTAATATATTGATTGAAAATATGATTCGTATACATATATATAGTTGTATTATATTATAAAATTTTTTATTTAATATAATAAAATTTTTAAGAGCTAAAATGAAAAAGAAATTTGAGACTAGAATAGGAAGCACAAGCTAAATATGCGTAGATGTTACATTGGTTGCAAGATGATCTTAACTTGTGGTAGACGTGACAAACAAATCGTGGTAATGTAATAAAATAATGGATTACGTTTTGTAAATGTTAAATTCTTTCATCACAAAATTCTATCCTCCTGTTGGATAGATTTAACTTCTTCTCCAGCTCACTAGATGCCTTTTGAAAGTTACACTAAAAGTAAAATGGACCCACTATTACTTCAATCCAAATAACGAATTTTTAACTGTGTATGCTAGACGACGAAAGGAACCAAAATACATAATTTGTCATGTGTAATTTTATTTTTCTGATATCTATGGCAGCGTCACAGCGTTAGAACTCAGATGAATATGAGTTGTTTAGTCAAACCCATGCGTGGATAAGAAGTTCCTTAATCCATATAAGTTTTAAATCAAGAGATATGCACGCGTAAGCAGGGATATAAGGAAGATGATTTATATAGCAGGCCGATCCTTAGATCATATACCCACAATATTTCAGTGGAAAATATGTTTCACACGAGAATCGAACCAAAGAAAACGGAGCGGTTATCCCACATCGCACTAAGTCTTATCAACTCGTCAGTGCCTTAGAGACGAGAACATGAGTTGTTGCACCTACTTGAGTAAGTTCAATGGGTCAATCCGTCCAAACAAAGGACGTATATTATTGTCTGTGCCATTCCTAAAAATTCTAGAGTCTAGTCATAGTTAACCAAATCAAACCATAATGTATCAATGGCTTAATGAGAATATTTCATGAAGTCATTATCTCATTATTCGTATTAATATCTCCTTCAAACACGCTTAACTCATCGATATTACACATATTCATAACAGTTAACTAAATGAGATACATGAAATTAATTGTGAAACCAAAATAATTTGTCGAGCGCAATAAAACCATTCAAATAAGCTGGCCGGTATGACCGGATTTTACAATGTGGGAAATCAATAATTTTTTTTTCGGATTATCATATAATTTCGGTTTTTCAATGAGATGAAAGAAATCCATTTAAAATTGATAAACCTAAAGCACAACAGACTCCCCTAACTTTGATCTGAATATTAAAACCTTCATCTCAAAACTTAAATAAAATAACTACTTCATTCTCTAGTACCACATTCGGCTGGTCGGTGATTATATTTGTCTATGTGAGGAAATGATATAAACGTTACAATATACTGTTGTTGAGTTTAAGGCGGTCGTCCGACATATTAGTTTCTATACTATATAAAAGTGATGAGTCAGTGATTGCATAATATGATTTATAGTTTATCCAATATTAATCTACTGGTAGTGGCTAATTAAGGTTCCCTGTTACCAAAATAGCCAAATACTATTAATAAAAAAAATTCAATACTACACACTTGTAACTATTTTGTTGGGCATAAAGTCGCATTCAGAACGAAGACAGGCGAGTGGGCAATATAAAATGCAGAACATTGTTGAAAATGGACCATTCTTAAAAGATATCAAATCAAATATTCCCAATATTTACTTGTATTGGATCAATATCTTAGTTATATGTAGCTTTTCCTGATTGTTCAAGGGAATAATAACAAAAATTTTATTAAAAAAAATGTGAGAATATTGTTATCCCAAATATTAATGTTGATTGATCATTGAAGCTTTATATATATATATGTTATGAGAGGAGAAAAGCCAACCGTACCAAGGACATGATATCTCTCCATTTCCCTCCGTATATATGCAGAGATTCGTTATCGTGCAATGCCCTTTTTTTTTCCATATCATATGACACATCAAACAAATTATGAATTTTTATTTTCAGAAAATAATGTACAAATATTCCCAAGAGATCACTTGTGCATTCTTGAAAAACAATAATGAATAAACAACATTTTGATCGACGTGTATAAAATTGATATGGGTTTCAAACTCATTGAAGCTTGTCAACGTTTCGAAAGAAGTTAATTTATATAAAAAAAAAACAGTGGTTTCTAATCCATGATTTCAAGGCAATTAAACTTGAAATTTTATAATTAAAATAAGTTTTTGTGACACTCAAATTCACTGTTCATTAATTTAGGCAAATGCACTAGTGCTTATATACGTACCATGATGTAATGTTTTTAATAAAACTATCTGTGGTCATTCATGCTGCGACTATACGATTATGGTTGTCTATGTTGCCAGATTTATTCTTAGTTCATTCTCTTTGTTTTTTTCGATAATTTTGATCATTTTTTCTCTTAGGTGCTAACGTGTGGCAGCAATGATGTTGTCCGCAGTCACACACGCAGTCCCAATAAAACTAAATAAAGATACCAAAAAAGAGTAAATTTGAAATTTGATGACCAAAATCATAAAAAAGTCAAATATATATAGGAGAAAATATATGCACTAACTTTCCAAATTTTCATTATCTATCTCCTACATAGATTTTGATCTTTAGTTTGGTATCTCTTGGTTTTATCCACTTCTAAAAAAGGACCCTTGAACCAACACCTCGAGGCTTTCTATATAAGGAGTCCCATGCACTCCTCATTATCCTCACAACAAAACTATCAACTCAGTAAACAAAGGGGACTCACACTACAATATAATTCTCATCGTCTCAATGGAGAAGGTAAACAAGATGGCATCCGAAAAACCGGTGGTGATCTTCAGCAAGAGCTCGTGTTGCATTAGCCACACAGTCTGGACGCTCTTTCATGATTTCGGAGTCAACCCAACGGTGCACGAGCTCGACGAGATCCCCATGGGTCCGGAGATGGAGCAAGCACTCTCGAGACTCGGTTGCAACCCCACCGTGCCTGCGGTGTTCATTGGAGGCGAACTCGTGGGAGGAGCCAATGAGGTCATGAGTCTTCACCTCAAGAGGACCCTAAAGCCCATGCTCAAAAAGGCTGGCGCTTTGTGGGTCTAACTCGTATGTGATCGGAACCAATACCAATAATGATGCATTATAACACATGTATGATAATAAATAGTGAGATTAGTTATGAGGGAGAGAGAGTGAGCAGATTTTATATGTATGTGTGATGAAATAGGATCGTTGTTTTCTTTATGATGATCGAGAATATTATATATATATTTGACCTTGGGACTAACGGATCACAGAACTTTCACATGCACATGCACCCCTTTCGTTTAGATCATTCACAACAATGAATTCCACACACAACACATTACGCACTTCAAGAAAAACACAACAAGAACTCAAATGATTTTTACGTGGTTCGGTCCAGAGTAGACCTACATCCACGGGAACCTGCACTCAATGAATAACAATCAGTTTACAGAACAATGCAATTCAGACTCATTCTAGTTCCTATACTTTAGGCAACATTCATCAGGAACTCTCTTGACTTCTTCAGCCTCTATTGTTCTTCTATCTGATTTCTTAGTTTGAGATAGGATGGAAGTGAGTAGTCTGTTTTCTGCCTCTATTTTCCATCATCACGCTTCTTGTTATTTATAATGTGACCTGCCAATGCATCAGGTAACCTCATTTCCAACCCGGGTACCGACTTGAGGCCTCTTTTCATGTCCTTCCCAACTCTTCAAAGGATGATATAGTGAGAGAGAAAACAGATCATTACTCTGTTCCTTCATTCCTGCATTGATTCTTGCCTTTCTCTCGGTAAGTTTGCTCCAATTTTCCTAACAGCACTAACTAAGTAGTTGTGTTTGTGATATATGCATGGCAGCTTATGATTGCTATGATGCATTCACGTACATTATCATTTTACATAAGGGATCATGAAACGGACCTATCCGAACACAAGATTAGTGAATTGGTCTTTTTTCATAAAGATATATATTTATAAAAATCAACATATGACAAAATCGGGGTCTTTTCGAGTTGATATGGCTATATAAAGTCGACATACTTGGGTTGTAAGCCAGAAAGAGCGTATGGAATTATATAATGGATGTTAAAAATTTGTGTTTTCGTTCCGGAGGCGACCTTGATTGTTGATGATGATTATAGTTGCTAAGTTTTACGAAATGTTTCACAAGAATGATTATCAACTATATGTATTTGTGTTAGAAGATTTTTCAAAGTGCTTCGAACGCGCTGCTGTCCTTAAAGTAATATTTCTTCCAGTATGTTGCTACTGGTTAATGACAATTTCTTCCGGTAATAATCGAAACAACAATAAATTTCTAGATACAATATATATAAATTTTTCCAAGAAAAATTTCGAGAATATATGTGATTGATGTTTTAAATAAAAGAAAAGAATAATAATAATAATACATACCTGAATATATATATATATATATATATATGTATATATATGAACATTTTCATTTAAAGCAATTCATTGTAAAAGATTAATTATTATAAATAATAATAATTAAAACAAAAAATCAAAATTAAAAGTAATTGACTATCACACACACATATATATATCCAAGTTATGATTTCTCTTTTTTTTTTTTCTCTTTTCACGTTCAAATTAAAATAACATAGAATACATACTTATTAATTATTTAGATTTTCATTCCTTCCAATATGGAAATATCACTAAATATAATTTCTAACACGTTCGGTTCCCGAAAGTAAAGTACAATTGCTTTCAAACGTGTCGGTAGAAGTGCTACTACACAAATAATTTTTGGAACATATAGGTGCGACATCTATAAATGCCGGCGTCGACTGTACGTAGTGCACCATCGTTTGTACTTTTTATCTACAAGAGAATCTGACCTCTTGAAGGGTCTACAGCGCCCACCATACAATAAATCTGACCTCTTGAAGGGCCTGTAGTGCCCACCATACAATAAAGTTTATTCAACCACATCCAGTCGATAGTTCGTCACTTTGATATGATCAAGAAATGTTACATTATGACCAATTAATAATTTGGAACATATATTTCATGGATTGATTGAAGGGAAAATAGGTTGAGTTTTTTTTATCTAAGACTGCCTTCGAGTTATGCATAATTTGATGGGTCAAATTAATTAATGGAATATCCTTCAACTTGTTTCATACAAATAATAAATCAAACAATTTGAATTCAATGGATTTGAAATTTATCGTCTCAAATTATGAAACCAAACATAGATACAAGTTATTAGCCTAAATAAATTTCATGACTAAATTCTCTTTTTTCCATATTGGTTTTCTGTAGAAGGTAGTAACCTCACATAACCAAAAATATTGATCCTTGAATACTCCATGAGAGTAATGTCATCTGGATGGCATCTAGGGATGACAACGGGGTGGAGCGGTGGCGGTTTTGTCATTACCATCCCCGTCCCCGAATAATTCGGGGATCCCCATCCCCATCCCCGCGGGGATCGGTTCGGGAATGGGGATCCTCATCCCTGCCTCTAATATTATATATATATATTACTTATTAATTTATATTATTAGAACATACATATTTCTAATATATCGGATACTATATATCAGTGTTTGCAAAACCGGACCGGACCGGCCGGTCGGACCGGTCGAACCGTGAACCGGTGGCTAAACCGGTCCGGTCAACAGTTTAAACCCGGAAAAGCGGTTGAACCGCTAAAAAACCGGTGCGAACCTGGTTCAACCGGAAAAACCGGAAAAAATCGGCCGGTTATCCAAAGTCCTTGCTGGCAACAAACAGGTTCGTCTGTGAAGTCTGCAACAAGGGTTTTCTGAGAGAGCAGAATCTGCAGTTACACAGAAGAGGGCATAATCTTCCATGGAAACTTAAGCAAAGAACGAACAAAGAAGCCGTAAAAAGAAAGGTGCACACCTGCCCTGAAAAAACTTGTGTGCACATTGACCCTTCAAGGGCACTTGGAGATTTGACAGGTAATAAGAAACATGACAACAGAAAACATGGTGAAAGAGATGGAAATGCGAGAGATGTTCAAAAAAGTATGCTGTTCAGTCAGATTGGAAAGGTCATTGCAAGATTTGTGACTGTGGGACTATCTAATATATTAAAAGCTCTCGTTTTATTGGAACACTTCAATGTTGTTTGCCATTTTTTATTGTCTGCTAAACAAGGAAATCTTGGATAGAAGTTGAGCTACCGGATTTTCTTGATTTCCGTCGTTGGGAGTTATGTCCATCAACTGCTCGATGAAGTGTCTCAGTCATTTAAGAAATGATTACCTTCTGTAATTGAATTGAACAGATGTCCTAATACAGTATATTATTGTAAGTGTACTCTTTACGTGTGGCTATTTGGTGCTCGCTTTATTTCTGCTCAACTCTGTTTAGGACTTATATTTAGGATTTCTGATTTCACAATCATGAATGTGTAGATTGAATCATGCTTTACGATGATGAGGCTCTTCCAAAAAATCATCATGTTAGTTTTCTTTCATTTATGTTTGCCAAAAAATGAAAATAAAAATTATTATCTTGTTTTTTGATATATATAAATAACGTTTATTATTTTGTTTTTTGGTAGATATAAATAACGTCATTGGTGAGATGCAAGAATCATCTTCCTTGGATTTGGAAGAACTTTTTGATGGTGGGGATGATATAATAATGATTTTGAAAGAACACTTCAAGAATTGGATACGAAATGAGCGGAAAGAAATGTAACTTGAAAATGAGAGATATTTAGTGGCATATATTATTTTGGAATTTAAAATTTGTGTTTTAGATTTTTTTTCTATGATTTAACTTGATGCTCTTTCGGAAACTTAAACTTTGTAATCACTATTTGATTGTTACTCGTATTTTATGTTATGATTTGAAATGTGGTGTTAATTTGGATATTTATTGTATTTTCAGCTGAAAGGTAAGTGAACTACAAAATAATAAATTTTAATTATATTCAATGTTTTATTTATCATATAAAACTACTAAATTATTGTTTTTTCAACAAATCCGGTTCGACCGTCCGGTTGAACCGGTCGGACCGGTTGAACCGTTTCCTAAGGGTTTTCCGGTTCGTTTACCGGTCCGATTTTAAAAACATCGCTATATATATATTATTACATATTAATATTACACAATAATATATATTAAATAACAATATATATAAATGTTATTAGATTATTACGTAGTTTGGAAAATATTTATTCATCTATATGTATGTATGAAATAAAAATAGTAATATGATTTTTATTAAATAAAAATAATCGTATTATTTTTATTATATATATATACACACTATCGGGACGAGTTCGGATATTTCGTGGATGGGGATGCTATTACTATCCACATCCCCATTTGATTCGGGGATATAGAATAATCCTATACCCACCCCATTTCAATTTTTCCCCGCGGGCCCCCAAAACCGTGGGGAAAATTGCCATCCCTGACATCTCATTGGTCCCTAAAATTACAGGGTTTGCCTTTTTGTAACTGGCCAGGGGGACCGTCGAAACGGGCTAAGGGACGGCCAACCCGCTTCGGACAACCCCTGGCATTTGGTGGAACGAACCGACCATTAAGCCCTTAAACCAATGCTGGCTCTTAACAATAGGATATGGAAAAATAACAATCTATTTTCAAAAACCCAACAGATAAAACTCTTAATTAATAATACTACAAGAATCAAGACTTTCTACAAATCCTTCATGTATTGTGATGATTTATATAAAAAAAATGATGGAAAAGAAGAATTTAGTCAATTTATACTCCACAAAATAACTAACTTATATAAACAGGCAGCATTAAATTGCCCTGTAATTCTTGGTTCATCGTTGACGAAACCCCAGGTAAAAAGAAGGGGTGGAACAGGAACACCTTCATGTTCATACCCTGTCAATTCTTTTCATGAGGGAACAAAAGAAAGGGGTGAGGCGAGATTACAGTTAAATCTAGGTGGACAATGGAGAGCCACATCATATCTTTTTCGTTCTGAGAAGGAATGAATAGAGACAACAGGATCCAAAATTTGAGCTGTGACGCAATGTAGATACGCAAAAGGGAAGTTGCCCGGTTTGTTGCTATTCAAAAGGCTAGTGAAAAGACTAAGGTTTTGCAAGATCTCTCGAGACTCGAGGGGCTGTATAGATTTATTTGAAATGAATTGGTGGCCATGTGATTTATCAAGAACACAGATGGTGCGTCTTACAGAAAATATAAGCAAAAACCTATGTTTGGTTTCAAAGTGAGGGGGATCAAATAATCTGCTGAGTTGATAATTATTTTCAGGTGGACGGCCGAACCTTGCTTCCCTGACTTGGGTTACCGCCACCCGGAACACTAGACGAGGGAAGGGGGTCACTATTAGAGAATATTGAACCGACTGAAGAACTTGAACTGTTTGTCGAAGACACTTGTGATGGGAACCCGTCTTTTTTTGAACCAGAGAGAATTTCTGGCCTTAGGTCCGATGAGGATGATGATGGAGCCAAAGTTGCGGTTGCAGATCCCACTGGGTAAGGTGCAACGGGCATATCGGTCAGAGATGATGTCGATGGACTGTAACTCAAAATGCTCATTGGGTGGTCGAACTTGCACGATGGACCAAATTTGCAGACTCCATTTTGGGCGTAATGAGAGCAGACTGACGTGCCCTTAATTCAAAACAAGAGATTATGAGAAACGTTAGCATGATGAAACAGAAGAGAACAAGAATAAGAGAGCTCGGAAAAGGTAATACAAATAGGCAAATGACAGTTTGGGGGTCTATGAACAATGATATTGAGTGCACAAAATGAGGAAACACTAAAAGTAGAGTCAATTCTTACTGGGCGTAATGGCAGACCCATCAGACTAAGCATAAAATCTGTTTTCCGTGCATTCCATTCTGGTGGATGGTGATACTTACATGTAGATCCAAATTTACAATCCCCAGTCCTTAAATAGTACCGACATTCTGGTTGACCAGGTCTTTCTGGAAAGGCATGTTCCTCAAGACTGCTGCTCGAGAGGCCAACAGAAGAAGTTACAGAAAGATATGGTCCTGTATATGCAGTCGCAGAAGGAGATAATTGTGCTAACCCATAAACTGGGCCTGCACCACCGGTGGGTTGAGTACCAGGTGAAACCACAGGACTAACTGAGACCTGAACCAATGAACTTGTACATGTTAATGTGGAATAGAAGCATCAAAACAGTCTCATAGTAACAACAAGCTTCGACTATACCTACCGAATAGGGGGTCCAACCAGGAACAGGCACAACTCCTGGGGATAGGAGCAAGGGACCATAATTTCCAGGAACATAAGAACCCGAAAGGACAGTCGGTCTGGCAATGGGCCAATTGCTGGATACCAACCCATACTGTTGAGAAGATTGGACAGGAGACTGCACGGTTGGATAAACAGGTATGGCTGCTGAGGCAGCCAAAGCCCCAGGGACTGGGGCTTGAGGTGGCATATGTATCCCAGATTGCTGAGGATGATCAAATTTACAAGTGATACCAAATTTGCACTGCCCTGTTTTAAGATAATATGAACATTCCCTCTCCCCCTGCAACAAGGACAAGATGAAAGAGCTCGATTGTTCGAGAATATTGTGCATAAAAGGTAAAAGTACGAAATGGGATCAAAATTTCAGAGTGAGCATACCGGCCTCAAGGGATATCCATAAAAGTTCAGAGACAAGGGGTCTGGTGATTCAACCCCATTCTTTGGATGGTCATACTTGCAGGAAGCACCAAATTTACATGTTCCATTCCGCATGTAGTACTACAAAATTGGTGCAAATGGTTAGTAGTCATCATTTCTCAAATCAAATTATTGTACACATAAGAGGGATGAGTGGTGCTCAGCAGAGAGAAAACAGATTACTTAATGAGAAGGATAGATTTATACACAGCAAACAAAGCAGTTACATTGGAGATATTATAATCATGATGACCTCTTTGCTGCAACAGAAGTCATCCAATTTGCCAGTTTGAACTGACTATGAAATTAATACGGGCATTGCTCATTCACCGAACACAATTGGAAAAAAAAAAACGAGAAAGAACTAATGAATTAATGGAAAGCAACATAAAATTTGGTTGCTTAAATAAGGAACAGTTAATTACTGTGTTAGATTCTGATATCTAACACAGTAATTAAAACTTTATATACAGATGATCAAAAAAATTCTTCTTATACATGAGAGAAATATACAAAATAAATCTTGAAATAACTTAAAACAATAGAAATCAGCTTATTATTCAAACATAGCCCAAATGAAACAAAGGGAAAGAATATAAACAGCAAGCAGGTGAAGCACTATCTATCGACAAGGAAAAGCTTAGCCTCCCAAAATAGATGAGGCAACTGATAAATTACTTAGGAATCATGTCTTATAACGTATCTTTTGCCAACACCAAGTATTTGTATGAGAGTCAAAGCTGTAGTCCTTAGTAAATGCAGTAACTTGGTTATATAATTTAGGGTTGTCATTTGTCAGTAAATAGATGACCGAATTCTTTGAACTTGAACAACATTAAGAACTTGCCAAAATGAGAACCACCTCTGTTACCCATTTTACTTGCAAGGAAAGGACGAAGGCATAACAAACAAACAGAGAGAACCAAGAAGAAGACGAAATTATTAAGAAGCACCATAAAAAAAAATGTATGGTGTTTGTACAGCATAAAACAAGCAACGAATAAAGTTCAAAAGGTAATATAGAGCAGTTAGAAGTATGCGCTCTGTAGTGTACAACACATAGCCTTATTCTAGAAGAATTTGACATGCCAAGTTTATATCGATGAAGACGAAGCCAAAGAAAAACATAAGCAATTATATACCTGACAGACAGGTTGCCCAACACGTTCAGGATATTCTTGTCCACCAGTACTCAAAGTTCCCACTGCCTATGGTTGGTAAAGCAGCAATATTTAGATCATCTAAAACATAAATCTTTCCACCTTTTTCTTAGCATACATTAGATGATCATAAATATAACTTCGTTAAAAAACAAGAAAGACTCCACTTTTGCGCAAATCCATATCAAATTCAAACTCCACTGATTCTGTACAGTACATGTGCACCAGATTATCGCCATGGAAATGTAAATGTCTGTTCTCCATGCATTCCACTTCTATCTCATGATGGAGCATAAATTCCAACAAAACAATAAAGCCTTAATATTTAACCAAATTACAATAAAGTATTAGCAGAGCCCGTCAAATTTATGATCATGCAATTGGCGTAATCATACTAAAGCTGATACTTTTTCCAGACTATTTCATAAAACAAGAACAAAAATATAACGCTTCGATTTTTGCCCAAACCATAACTGAAGACAAAAGAAAAAAAAAACTTGACGAAGTCCCGCCTTTTCTCCAAGATCACAATAATCGAGCATTGAAAAATCAGAACAAAGCACAAAACCTAGAAAACCCGAATCTTTTACCACGCTACGATCACGGGGATGATTGAACCTGCACCGATCGCCGTATCCACAGTACCCAGTCCTCAAGTAATAGATACAAACGGGCTCATCAGGCCTCTCGGGGTATGAATCGGGCCCACCGCCAAAACCTAATCGCCACATAGGTTCTGCATTCAGGGAAGAAATAAAAAACTCAACCAACATTACGAAAAACTGGAGCCGAATCCAGAAAATCGGGATCAAATTCAAGCGAAATTCAGATGAAAAACTCAAAAGCAACAGACCTTCAAGCCCGGTTTCGCCGCCTGGCCCCACCCATTCCTCCACGGGTACCCCCTCCATTGCTTGGATCCCACTGTACCTCGCCATATATGTGCAAACAACGACACTTACTCACTCTCTCTCTCTCCCTCTCTCTCTCTGTCCCTATATCTACACAACACTGTACTACTAACAACGGATAAATATATTACGCAAAATCTTTGTAAGAAAAAAAAAAGAAGATATTTGCAGCGATACTGTGTATGTATAGGTAGAAAACACACAGCTTTGTGTGTGAGAGAGAGGCATAGAGAAAGAGAGGAGTTCCTGATGGAGATAGCTTGGCAGTTTGAGTGAGAGAGGTTTATTTATTTGCCAACTCTTTTGTTCATTCACACTCGATTCTGTTGTGCGTGGTATTTGCCCAATTTTGGTGTTTCCATAATTAATGTGTGAAAACAACAATACTTTTTAGTTCTACTAGTTTGTTAGCACTATTACTTTGTTTGTTTTATTTTATTCCTCTTTCATGTGTATTTGAAGGCAACATTCATATTCAAAACGGGATATTAATACTTACAAATTGAAGTGATTCGTGAGTAACTATCTTACGATTCTATAATTATGAAACAGATCGATCTAGTTCATATAATAATATCTTTAATATGAAAAATATCTTAAATTATGGATCGTCCATTACTAAAGGTAAAAGTAGTAGTCACGTTTATAAGTGAAAATAAAATTTTAGCATATAAAATAATATTTTTAATGATAAAAGACCAAATTACAAAAATAATATTCAGAGAAGAATTTAATTTGTTTCATTTGATTTAACAGTAACAAAATGCATATAGTTACTTTAAATTTTTTAATATAAAATGAATATTATTATACTTTATAGAAAAATAAAGTATTTGTAGGTGTATTTTACTTTATAGAAATAAAATATTGTCTGGAAATTTATGTTTGACTGTTGTTGGGTGGGAGAGGTATCTAGAATGTTTGGTTAACCTCGGAAGAAGAGTAGTTGAGAAATATTTCTTGACCACTATAAAGGCGTTTATAGTTTAATAATAATGAGAAAACAGACAGAGGAAATAAATTAAGCAGAGAGAGGGGTATAAAAGTCCTGTCAGAATCAAATAAGAAAGTGCCACGTTCCCATCAAACACACCAGACCAACAATATTTGACCTCAAAAAGGACCACACCTTTTATAATATACATATATGTATATATATACATTCAATTAACCAAGTACAAAGCATCTCATTAACCCTAAACTAATCTCTAATTATTATATTAATATTAGATCTAATAACTTATATGTTAGTATCCTATTAACCTTTCATTTCTTACTTAGTTTTGTCCTAATTTAACTATTGTGATCCATGATTTACTTATTAACTCAAACACCGTAAACAATCTATCTAGTTTATCGAAAATTTATGTCAAACTCGAATATTTTTAACCTTTTCTTTAACCATATTTAACAAGTTTTTCTTTAGATAGCTACTATTCCATCTGATTATATGTTAAATGAGTATATCTTAAACCTTTTGAATCTCAATACTTTGAATAATTCATAAACATATAAACTAATTGAGTTAGACATGACAATTAACACAAATATCTACTTCATTATATACCTATATATATCATGTTCATTGTTATCATTTTGATCAATTAAAAATATTATCAAACTATTTATCTACAGTTAATTACGCCACTGAATGAAAAAATTTGTTTCGAGACAAAACCAATCTCTTCTTGGTTTCTCAAAAATATTCAAAAATCAATCAATTAGATTGAAAGTTATCTGTCGTATATGACCCGGTGGGATATTACTTATTAGTAAACGTAAATATTATTTTACTATTATGTTTCTTGTTGGTGGGCCCCGCATGTCCCCACGCTATGCATCAAAGTTCCTCCTAATATTATACAAATTTCTTATAACTATTTCATGCGTTGAAAATAAACTAATTTGTTGAAAAGAAAAGTCAAAAATTGACTACATATTTCTACTAAATTTTTTAAACCAAGGAACATAGTTTGTCGCATGTGTGAGCAACCGAGTCTATCTTTAGCTATATATAATTAATCATTTCCCCCCCAAAAAAATATCAAGCAATTAGAATATCAAATATTATATAATCAACCCGAATTTATTTTATACGTTGTATAAAATAATAATTGACTTTAGGTGCGTAATCTAGTATAGGGAATGTGTGGAGGCCACAAGATGTAAGCACTTTTTTAAATCGCAAAACATGGGTGTTTAGTGGGTGCACATTCATGCCTAATTGTCTATGCATTCTTGTCTCTTACTTTCTTACTTTATTGAACATTTCGTGCTAAATCACAATTCTTACTTATAAAAACCATTTAAGTGGCTGTCAACATCATTGCCCTCGATTCATAAAAAAAAAAATTAAAATTAAAATATCGATTTCGATTTTTCCCAGCAACGAATCCAAATGTTGTCTCGAGAGGATACAAATTGTGTTTAACTATTACGAGCATATGCATTGGTTTAATTTTTCGATATTATAATTTTTTTTAATGTTAAAATCATTATCGAGGTAACGTTATAACACTGTGACATCGCCATATCAGCTAAGACATTCAAAGTTTTGAACTCGTTAAGTTTTTTTTTTTTTTTACGTATTTGAGTTGCACGCGCCAGCAATTTGTACTATGCGTGCTATGCACGCGCAGTGAAACACGTTGGTGGGCCAGAAATTTCTGGCCCACCAACGTGTTTCACTGCGCGTGCATAGCACGCATAGTACAAATTGCTGGCGCGTGCAACTCAAATACGTAAAAAAAAAAAAAAACTTAACGAGTTCAAAACTTTGAATGTCTTAGCTGATATGGCGATGTCACAGTGTTATAACGTTACCTCGATAATGATTTTAACATTAAAAAAAATTATAATATCGAAAAATTAAATCAATGTAGATGCTCGCTGTAGTTAAACACAATTTGTATACTCTCGAGACAACATTTGGATTCGTTACTGGGAAAAATCGAAATCTATATTTTAATTTTAATTTTATTTTTTTTTGACGAATCGAGGGCAATGATGTTGACAGCCACTTAAATGGTTTTTATAAGTAAGAATTGTGATTTAGCACGAAATGCTTGAATATCATATATAAAGATTGTTTTATACAAGAGTCTATAAACCCACACGCCACAAGTTGGCTAGTTGGGCATCTACTCTAACAAAGGAGCCGGCAACTCCAACCTCTGTTCCCGAAACCCAACTTTCTGAGCGTGAAACCCCGATTGATCTTGAACATCTGGATAAGATGGATACAGGTGGTGAAGGAAAGAAGAAACGGTCAAATTGGAGTAAAGCTGAGGATGAGGTCTTAGCGAGATCATTTTTCACTATTAGCGATGATCCCATAATCGGCAACGAGCAGAAGGCAGATGCTTTTTGGGGACGGGTGGCACGCGACTACAATGAGAATCGTCACAGGGATTCTTCAAAAGAATGTAAGTGTCATAC
Source organism: Dorcoceras hygrometricum (assembly GCA_001598015.1). Lineage (NCBI taxonomy): Eukaryota > Viridiplantae > Streptophyta > Magnoliopsida > Lamiales > Gesneriaceae > Dorcoceras > Dorcoceras hygrometricum. The sequence goes on from KV013400.1 coordinate 75,094, forward strand.
GATCACATTGGCATAATTCTATTCAAAAGAAGGTTTACCGTTTCAATCAAGACTACAATAGCATTTACAGTGTGTATCGAAGTGGTTCCAGTGATGAAGATATTTTGCGACTTGCATATGAAAAATATCGTGCTGCAAATAATGGCACTGCATTTAATCTAGAGCATGTTTGGAGAATTGTAAAAGATCGTCAATCGTTTACTCCACAGTCTGGTGAGCACATGGTTCGCACTAAGAAGATGAGGACCTCAGAGTCTGGGGCAAGCAACAGCTCTTCGAACCAAGACGTAAGTATTGATCTAGATGTTGAAGATGAAGAAACGCGTCCAATCGGTCAGAAGGCCGCAAAAAGAAAAGGGAAGAGCAAAGTTAAATCGGACATTCAAGGCATGACAGAAAACTTCAACACCATGATGAACAGTTTAATGAGTACAAAATTGTAAAGAAAGTAGAATATGATCTGAAACAAAAACAACTCGAAGTTGAAGAGATTAAAGCAAAAGCTGCTTTAGCTAGATCCGAAGCTAAAAATCATGCAATCATGCTGAGGGAGTATGAAATACTCGTTTGTAATCCTATTTCTCATTACAAATGGATGAAAATAATAAGAGATTATTTAGAAATTTCATTAGTTTACACAAACCCCGGAAGAACATGCATCCTCTCAAAATTCGCAAATTCCTCTAAATCTTCAATTCCTGAATTTAGTTCTTCCACACCATATCTACCTCAAGTTCCAATGTATCCACGAGCTCCATACCAATGTCCCCCCCAGTTATTGGTAAAATACGAATAACCGTTATCTCACACCATCTACTTATTATGGATATCACAATCCACAACCAAATGATTCGCTCATGGAAAAAGAGCCAGCAACTCCAACTCCTGTTCCCGAAACCAAACTTTCTGAGCGTGAAACCCCGATTGATCTTGAACATCTGGATAAGGTGGATACATGTGGTGAAGGAAAGAAGAAACGGTCAAATTGGAGTAAAGCTGAGGATGAGGTCTTAGCGAGATCATTTGTCACTATTAGCGATGATCCCATAATCGACAACGAGCAGAAGGCAGATGCTTTTTGGGGACGGGTGGCAAGCTACTACAATGAGAATCGTCCCAGGGGTTCTTCAAAAAGAAATGTAAGTGTCATACGATCACACTGGCATAATTCTATTCAGAATAAGGTTTACCGTTTCAATGAAAACTACAATAGCATTTACAGTGTGTATCGATGTGATTCCAGTGATGAAGATATTTTGCGACTTGCATATGAAAAATATCGCGCTGCAAATAATGACACTGCATTTAATCTAGAGCATGTTTGGAGAATTGTAAAAGATCGTCTATCGTTTACTCCACAGTCTGGTGAGCACATGGTTCGCACTAAGAAGACGAGGACCTCAGAGTCTGGGCCAAACAACACCTCTTCGAACCAAGACGTAAGTATTGATCTAGATGTTGAAGATGAAGAAACGCATCCAATCGGTCAGAACCCCGCAAAAAGAAAAGGGAAGAGCAAAGTTAAATCGGACATTCAAGGCATGACAGAAAACTTCAACACCATGCATGAACAGTTTAATGAGTACAAACTTGTAAAGAAGGCAGAATATGATCTGAAACAGAAACAACTCGAAGTTGAAGAGATTAAAGCAAAAGCTGCTTTAGCTAGATCCGAAGCTAAAAATCATGCAATCATGCTGATGGAGTATGAAATACCCAACAAGGATACTTCACAAATTTCAGGCAGCAGCTAATCATTCATGAACGCCTATGTCAGGACATTAGGGAGTGATGAAATCTCTGATATATTTCTGCTTGGCCATTTTATTATTATTATTGTGTTTCGAAGTTTGTAATTTGAAGTTATTATTAATTATTGTAATTGTATTATCATTTTATAATTTCAATTTAGGTGTTGTACCAGCAATTATAAAAACTAGCCGTTTCAAACTAGCCGTTGTAAAAACTAGCCGTTTCAAACTAGCGTTGCAAACTAGCCGTTGTACAAACTAGTTGTTACAAACTAGCCGTTACAAACTAACCGTTGTACAAACTGTTGGAATGTCTCGATCTATATAAGAGCACGATGTAAAGCATCCAACTCATATAACTTCAAATAGTTTCTATCAAAATATCTCAATATTCTACCAACTCCAGCTCTACTTCATGCAGTGAAGAGGAAAACCAAGTTCCACATGATGCATAATCTAGTGATCCGGGAGAACAACTAATGTTATTGATGTTTCAGCAAAGCCAACATATTTTTGAATCATATCAAAATAATTACGAGATGCGGCGAAGAAGAAGGTTTATCGAAAGAAATCATGAAGCCGGGCATATGAGGCTCTTGATGATTATTTCTCCACAAACCCGGTATATCCAGATCCAATATTCCGAAGACGGTTTCGAATGCGCAGAGATTTATTCCTTCGCATAGTTAATGCACTTCAAATCATTCATTATATTTTCAGCAGAGGGATGATGCATCAAGGAGAAATGGCTTGTCACCACTACAAAAATGCACGGCTGCGATTCGTCAACTAGCTTATGGAGTCCCCGCTGATAATCTTGACGAGTACCTACGTATGAGTGAATCAACTTCAATAAAGTGTCTTTTCAATTTCTGCCAATATGTGGTTAAGCTATTTGGTGATCGATACTTGAGAAGATCGGATGCTAACGACATACAACGTCTTCTTCAAATGCATGAAGAGAGGCATGGATTCCCTGGCATGTTGGGGAGTCTTGATTGTATACATTGGGAATGGAAAACTATCCAGTTGCTAGGAAAGGACAGTTTACAAGAGGACATGGGTCACCAACAATCGTGCTTGAAGCGGTCGCGTCTCAAGACTTGTGGATATGGCATGCGTTCTTCGGGGTCGTCGGTTTCCGTAATGATATTAACGTCTTATACGAATCTCCCTTATTCAATACCGTATTGCAGGGAACTGTACCAGATATTAATTTCATGGTGAACGGCACTATGTATACAAAATGTTATTATCTAACCGATGGAATATATCCTGAATGGGCTACTTTCGTGAAAGCTTTTCCTTGTCCGGAAGATCCGAAAAGGAGATTATTTAAAGAAAGTCAAGATTCAGCAAGAAAAGATGTCGAACGGGCATTTGGGGTCCTTCAAGCTCATTGGACAATTATTAGAGGTCCAGCTCGTTATTGGTACATGAAAAAATTAAGGTATATTATGTTAGCACATGTTATTTTACACAACACGATCGTTGAAGATGATGGAGGTAATGTGACGAATTGGAACGGAGATGAAGGTGACGAACAAGTACAATCGATTAATGGGACAACCCGAGGATTTCGTGATTACTTACGAAGAAATTTCGAATTACGTGACAACCAACTACATCATCAACTTCGTGCCGACTTAGTTGAGCATATTTGGGCACAACATAGCAACAATATTTAATTTACTATTTTACATGAATTATTTTATTTTTGTTGTATGTGATCTTTTTCGATC
>KV013401.1:12483-25062 GCA_001598015.1 Dorcoceras hygrometricum
CTGCTGGTTGGGAATATTAGTTGTGACAACTGATTTTGTCGACGGATCTAGTCCTGTTTCTACCTGCTGATTGAGTAGTGTATTTAATAGAAGACTTGGTCTTCGATTGTTTAACAGATCCCATACTTAGAAATATTTCCCGATAGCAAATCTTGTCGCGAACCCTAGTTACTGTTCACAGTAACCTTATCCGTCCTAATTTTCGGTGGTAGACAACTCCAACGAGAGTGAGAGTGGTAGCGTTGGACTCCTATCACTAAGGCGCTTCGTTCTATACCTCTTTGGAAGTCTTTGGAAGAGCTAGAATAGGATAGCAGGATCGCTAAGACATCTCCCTTGTGTAGTTTGCTAGCGTAAGCGTTCCCTGCCGTGCCAGTAGTTTCGTTGGGGTAAGTAAAGATGCTACCTTTAAGCTTTGTTAGAGCTTTCCGTTGAATTAGGAAGGTAGATGAGCGCTGGTGGATTTGTAGCTCCCAGATGCTGTTATTTTACGTTTCGGCTTTTGAGCAGTGGTTTGTGTTGATATAGCAGGTGACAGATCTGTGTTGCTCGGATTTGATTGTAGCAGCAGGTGTGGTAATTATAGCTTAGAAGCTGGTGAGGTACGGATGTTGAGCTTGTATTACGGTGTTTTGATAAGCAGCAGCAATGCTGACGTGGATTCCAGACGTTGGTGTATTAGCGTGTAACCAGCTGTTGCGAGTGATCAGCTGTTGGTTTGTTAGTTGCGATGTTCAGCAGAGAGCGCTAAGAGACTCTGAAGCGACGACGTTTTGTGAGCAGGAACCAGTTGTTGGTTTTGTTAGCGTGTTTCGTAGCGGGTAGCGAAACTAAGTCGTTTGGATTAGTTAGCACGACAGCGTTTTGAGTGGAGCGCTTTGTATCAGCTGTTGGTTATGATAGACATCAGCTGTTGAGAGATCTCATGCGTTGTGACTGCTGGTTTGTGAATTAGCAGCTGGTAGCAAGGTGATGTGTTCTTCTACGACGTCATTTGGTTAAGTTGGTGCGACGCCGTTTAGCTTTAGCGTTTAGATTCCTGCTGGTTATATATTAGCGAAGGGCAAAAGCTGATGCGAGATTCCTGCAGGTTGGGAATGTTAGTTATGACAACTGATTTTGTCGGTGGATCTAGTCCTGTTTCTACCTGCTGATTGAGTAGTGTATTTAATAGAAGACTTGGTCTTCGATTGTTTAACAGATCCCCGTTTTGATAAGCAGCAGCAATGCTGACGTGGATTCCAGACGTTGGTGTATTAGCGTGTAACCAGCTGTTGCGAGTGATCAGCTGTTGGTATGTTAGTTGCGATGTTCAGCAGAGAGCGCTAAGAGACTCTGAAGCGACGACGTTTTGTGAGCAGGAACCAGTTGTTGGTTTTGTTAGCGTGTTTCGTAGCGGGTAGCGAAACTACGTCGTTTGGATTAGTTAGCACGACAACGTTTTGAGTGGAGCGCTTTGTATCAGCTGTTGGTTATGATAGACATCAGCTGTTGAGAGATCTCATGCGTTGTGACTGCTGGTAGCAAGGTGATGTGTTCTTCTACGACGTCATTTGGTTAAGTTGGTGCGACGCCGTTTACCTTTAGCGTTTAGATTCCTGCTGGTTATATTTAGCGAAGGGCAAAAGCTGATGCGAGATTCCTGCAGGTTGGGAATGTTAGTTATGACAACTGATTTTGTCGGTGGATCTAGTCCTGTTTCTACCTGCTGATTGAGTAGTGTATTTAAGAGAAGACTTGGTTTTCGATTGTTTAACAGATCCCATACATAGAAATATTTCCCGATAGCAAATCTTGTCGCGAACCCTAGTTACTGTTTACAGTAACCTTATCCGTCCTAATTTCCGGTGGTAGACAACTCCAACGAGAGTGAGAGTGGTAGCGTTGGACTCCTATCACTAAGGCGCTTCGTTCTATACCTCTTTGGAAGGCTTTGGAAGAGCTAGAAGAGGATCGCAGGATCGCTAAGACATCTCCCTTGTGTAGTTTGCTAGCGTAAGCGTTCCCTGCCGTGCCAGTAGTTTCGTTGGGGTAAGTAAAGATGCTACCTTTAAGCTTTGTTAGAGCTTTCCGTTGAATTAGGAAGGTAGATGAGCGCTGGTGGAGTTGTAGCTCCCAGCTGCTGTTATTTTACGTTTCGGCTTTTGAGCAGTGGTTTGTGTTGATATAGCAGTTGACAGATCTGTGTTGCTCGGATTTGATTGTAGCAGCAGGTGTGGTAATTATAGCTTAGAAGCTGGTGAGGTACGGATGTTGAGCTTGTATTACGGCTGGAATTGGCATGGATATTATGTTTGATTGCTGTGTGTGCTTTGCTTGTATTTTTATATGCTGTTCAGCTGTTGCATTGCATACGCATGATCATTTCATTTCAGCTGTTGTAGCCGTGCCTTGTTGTTGCTCTGTTTTCTTACCAGGATGTGCGGGCGAGCGGCGATACCGCACTCTCATCTCCCTGCTGGTATGTTAGCCCTCATGCACCGAGTGGTTAACTACCACAGTTCATGGGTTGGGCAACAACAGGTTGAGTTATTGATGCATCTGGTATTCAGGTGTGGTGTAAAGATGAGCGGGTAATTCCCGTGTGCTTGTACACACACCAGTGGCCACTAACCATTCTTCGCAGAATCTGTTGTCAGCTGTTGAATTTTTTGGCTCCCTTTCTTGGTCATAGCCTTCGGCTGTTGCATTGTCTTTCATGCATAGCATTAGCATATATCTTTTGCTATTCGTTTCTGTTTTATAGTTGCTCTCCATACAGGGGTTTAACCCCGAGGTCCCTCTGGGGCTGTTGTGTCTGTTTTCCTGTCTGCTGTTCAGGTTTTCCAGGATTTGCAGCTGGTTCTGGTTGTGCCCCAGGAGGTGGTTAGAGTGTCCCAGTTATATATATAGTATTTTTATACACTGGTATCACTTCGTGTGATGCTTAGTTTTATATAACTTCTAGATCATCTGTATTTGTGTTGTATTCAGCCGTTGGGCATTTGTTGTATTTGAATATTTGTGCTGTTGTGGATTTATAAATTGAGATTATTTTGAGTATCTTGTATTTTAAATTATGTTTCAAATTCAGTCAGGCCAAAACAAAAATTTTAGCCACTTTTTAGTAGTTTCCGTTTGTGTTTGCGTGGTTTTACTCTGATGTGTGCACGAGGCCTGACACCATATCCGTACGGAAATTGGGAAACCGGTACTTGTGTGACCATCAATGGTTCAGGGATACAAATAGCCATGAGCCCACAACATTTGTGACTCCGAAAACACATTTTCGGACTTACTCATCGAATCATGGTAAAACGTCTAGAACCATCGCCCCATGATCCCCTAGGTATCACTGATAAGGCCTGAAAGAACCAGTCGATCATGGTTAGCATACAGTATGATCCTTTCAACTCAAATATCCCGATCAGATCAACGACCATTGGTAAATCGAGAGTCGCTATAGATCCAATAACCATGCATACATCTTGGAGATCAAATAGTGACATCGCATGTATTACTAGGTAAAACCATTCACCTAAAACACACCTAGTACTCTGGCCAGATATTTGCCACACTATTATCTCCTCATATAGCATAGGATATCCATGCACAAGGACGAGCAGCGAATCCTCTACAACGAAGCATCGACTCCTACATGAATCGGGACCTCAACCAACCCCGCCACTTGATGACCCCAACTGAGTCGGTAAATGGGTCAAAGTGAGGCACCTATCATGTAGAGTCTCAATGACGTTTTGAGTAATAAGGACTAATCTGTACAACCAAGACCTCGGACTTAATCCACTCGACAAATGGTAACCACTTGGAAAGTCCGAACGATGGTAGTTCGATAGATTCCGGGTCACTATCCATATGCATTCTTAGAACATCACTATGTTCCCTACCAATGAAACGTGGTACTTCGCATCGAAGATGCTAGTCTCAAGCTTGGACGGCCCTTATCCTCTTTTGTACTGCCCAATCGACTAGAAACATGTTTAGAATACACAGTGACTATTAGATGTATTTCGTGATAGCTATCAAATCCACTATCACATCTAACATACACTATAGTGCATTCAAGGTCTTTATCCAACAATTGTAATCATAATAATGAAGATAAAGAATGCCATAAAAGAATGCGAATTTCATAAATAAAGACCGTTTTACATAGAGTCTACAAGAAGCCACAAGTTGGCTAGTTGGGCACGTACTCTAACATCACCAAGGCCGCGCATTTTCTACCGGTGAAGACCACTTTCACCTTGACACAGTATGCAGAGATTTACATTAGAGAGATTGTTAGGCTGCATGGCATTCCAGTTTCTATTGTGTCAGATCGGGACACCAGGTTTACATCTGCATTTTGGAGGAGCTTGCACACCTCTTTGGGGACTAAGTTACTGTTCAGTACAGCTTTTCACCCTCAGACAGATGGCCAGTCGGAGAGAGTCGTTCAGGTTCTAGAGGATTTGCAGAGGGCATGCGTGATAGATTTCACGGTACTTGGGATTCTAGATTTCCTTTGGTAGAGTTCACGTAGAATAACAGCTTTCAGGCATCGATTGGGATGGCTCCCTATGAGGTGAGAGAGTATTGACTGGACCATAGATGGTGCAGCAGACAGCGAACATTGTGACCATGATAAGAGATCATATGAGGATGTTAGAGTAGGTGCCCAGCTATCCAACTTGTGGCATGTGGGTTCTTGTTCACTGGGCCTGGGCCCGACCCAAGCCCAATAACCAAGTTTAAGCCCATGGAAAATCTATAAATAGAGTTGGGGTATTCATTTTACTCGCATAAAAAGTTGGGAACAACTCTCCAATTTGGATTGAGAGTTTTCCCTTCAGTTATATTTTTCCTTTCTCTTCTCCTCCTCCACTGTGCCGCCCGCCGCTGTCGGAATTTGTTCCGACCATCTCGGCGAGGAGATTCCATCCGTGAAATTTTTGTCGATTTTCTAGTGCAAACCGGCGAAGGAATTGAGATTCTGGTCATGGACCGGATTAGGTGTCGATCCAGCCGTTCAACCATTGAAGTGCCGGTCCCCTCGTGGAACTGGTCGGAGCCAGGCGCTAAGGTAACCTTATAAACATCCTAATGTTTAGATCATTGTTTAGATGTATTGACCGTTCCTGGGATCAAAATTTTAAAACTTTTGCTGCACCCCGGAAGCGGGATCCGGATCCGCCGCTGCGCCAACATTGGTATCAGTGCCAGGCTCGGATCTGTCAATACACCATTCTGCCAAATTGCATCAAAAATTTCATTTTTCAAAAACAAAAAAATCTTTTTCCGCACCGTCGCGCAACCACCGTGCATGCCGTCACCTGCCACCAAGCGCGCCGTTGCATGCCACCGCGTACCCGTCACGCACATCTCACGTGCTTGCCATGCGCACATCGTTGTGGGTATCATAGAGGCCGGTGCGCGCATCACGAAGGCACGTTGCGACGGCCGTTGCGCGCTTGTCACGCACACCGCACGTGCAAATCTCGGCGGGTTCTGCGCGCACCTCTCGGCGGGCGCTGCACGCGCTGGCCGCTACCCATGCGCGCACATCATGCACGGGGCTGCCTGCCCGCTTCCCATGTTGCACGAGCTGGTCGCGCAGGTGGCCTCCTCCCCGTGCGCGCACGGGGACACTTGCTGCACGCGTGCGGGCGGCGGGGCACCGCCAGTGCGGCATTGCTGGGGTAGATATGCGGCGGCGAAGTTTGAATCCTAAGGTTTTTTGGGCCTATCCCGGGCGCCCCGAGGGGTTTCTGGGCCGATACTTGCTATTGGGCCTTTTTGATGGACCAAAATCAATTTTTGAAAAATTTTAAGATATTTGAGCTAAAATTGTTTTAAGCCCAAAATTGATGCAATTAAAATAAAAAAATAAGATTTATTTTTAAATATGATTTTGTTGGATAAAATCAAATTTGATTTGATTATTTTATTTATGTCAATTAATTGGATTAATTGAATAGATAATGTTTGGGATGATCGAGAGCAATGCCCAATGAGTTAGGTGTATCCTAGGTTTTACATTTCTTGGTTGTAATATTGTTGAATTCATATCAAAGTGGGGGCCTGGTTTATGGCCCGTTCCCACCCCTTTAAAATGTATCCCTTCTTTGTCATGGATATTTAAATGTAAATATTAGACTTAGTGGGAGGATAATTTTTAAGATGGTGGGGATGATCAAAGATATTGAAGATCGAAGACATGTAAAACTGGAAGCTTATGTAATAGGATGAGATTTGCATACTGCATATCACCTAGGATTGGACCTAGATCCGTGCTTGGCAACCACGGATCGCATAGCTCTTGGTTATCAATCATCCCAATTATATATGTGATATATATATCTGTTGAATCCGCAAAATTTAAATTTGATTTAAAATTATTGAGACCAAATTTTAAAATTAAAATCCCTAATTTTAAATTTGATTTAAAATTTATATCAAAATTAAAAGTTTCATGATTAAATTGAAGGAACTAATTATGAGGACAAGTGACAAAACGTTATCTAGGAGAGTCATTTATAGACCGGCTTATAATGGCTTGTACCGACTATTCTCCCTGAAGGGCGTTGCTTTGTCTAAGGAGGTTGGTTTTTAAGTGGGCCTTAGTACCTCCAACTACCTGGAAGAAATCTTAGAGAATGTTAGCCCATGACTTCTAAATTGATCATAAAACAAAAGTTTATTCGATAAAATCATGAAGCTAAGGGAATTTAAATATTTTTTAAATTTCCTAGCTTCCATCAATAATGGGTGTACGTCAATGCTACCCGCATACATAGCCCAACTCATATTATTGGGGGTTTTGTGTGCCGGAAAGCTGTACACGCCATTGCCACTTGCTGTGAGTTGGATGGAACTCCCATGACGTCGGCTCATATTATTGATGACGTTATGGTTACCCTCCATTACAACTCAACATTGATGGGTCATCTTGACACGTGCTAGTAATCGGCGTCATATTATTGGGCCCTTACTGGACGTGAGGTAAATACATGGAGGTTGCACCTGTTGCAATTGGGCTCTACCTTTTGAGGATCATGGTTGGCTGATATTATTCGGGACCGTGATTCCTTGAGTGGACTCTGTGTACCCACTAAGGAAACTAGCTTTCTTGATTTCATTAAAGGGTGGTAAACTCGGTAAAATAGTGGGAGGGTAATTCATAAAACTAAATGACCATGTTTTATGTTTAGCGTTTTTCATGAATAGTCGGTAATGCATGTCTGTTTTTCCTTTCAGTATAAACTGCTATAATCATGTCTTCAATCAAAAATCCACTTGCTTCTATACTGGATAGCAACAAATTCACTTGCTTAAACTACCAAGATTCGCTTCGAAATCTCAAGATTGTCTTGGCTTCGGAAAAACTTCTCTACACGCTAGAGAAGAGACCTCCGAAGGAAGCCCCTGCCAATGCCAGTCATGAGGAGCTGGCAAAGCTGGAAAAATGGTGGAATGATGAGCATAAGGCACGGTGCTATATGATAGCATCTATGTCCAACGAATTGCAGCGGAGATTTGAGACGACGTAGTATGCTGCTGGCATACACCTTCACCTCAAAGAGCTGTATGGGGAGAACTCTAGGATTGAGAGGTTCACTACTGTCAAGGAGCTCATGACAAGCCGAATGCGCGAGGGGACTTTGGTCCGCGAGCATGGGGTCCGTATGATTGGGCTCATTGAGAAGTTAGGGCCTTGAATGCACGCTTCCACATGAGCTGTCTGTGGATCTGCTTCTCCTCTCCCTCCCTGCTGCGTTCCACCCCTTTGTGGTCAACTTCAACATGAACAAGCTGGAGGCCACCCTTGAAGAGATGGTAAACATGCTTGTCGTGTTTGAGGGACCATAAAGAAGGACAAGCTCGTCCTCCTTTTGGGCTCTTCTTCCTCTGCGAAGAAAGGGCACAAATTCAAGGTTAAGAAGCATTCTGACCCTGCGAAGGAGGGAAAGCCCTCCAAGAAGCCCAAGGAAAGGACTTCAAAGCTGAACAAATCTGAAGATGTTTGCCACCACTGCCAAAAGCCTGGGCATTGGAGGAGGAACTGTAAGGATTATCTCGAGCAGTTACGAACTTCAAAAGGTATGTTCTACATTGAAATAAATATGTCTCTGCCTGGGCATTGGAGGAGGAACTGTAAGGATTATCTCGAGCAGTTACGAACTTCAAAAGGTATGTTCTACATTGAAATAAATATGTCTCTTAACTCGACTTGTTGGGTACTTGATACGAGATGTGGATCTCATATCTGCAATGACTTGCAGGTAATGACAAGAAGTCGGCGTCTTAGGGAGGGTGAGAACAACTTATGGCTTGGAAACGGAGCAAGGGTTGTGGCTGTAGCTATAGGAGATGTATATTTATTTCTCAATTCAAATTTTATGTTGTTGTTGAGAAACGTTTTATTTGTTACCGAATTAATAAAAAACATTATTTCCGTTTCTATGCTTGATAGTGATGGATATTGTTGTCATTTTGCTAATTCGATTGCATTACAAGAATTACTGTTTAATTGGAATTGGGGAACACGAAAACGATGTGTACACCTTAAAATTGAGAGAATTTCCAATTCACGATGTGGAAACACATACAACAACAATCAAAAGGAAAAACGATAGTCTAAACCCGACACAACTTTGGCATGCTAGGCTAGGTCATATTTCCTTGAATAGGATGAACAAGTTGATTAGGAGCGACATGTTTAATATGTCTGATATTAACTCCTTACCAACTTGTGAATCCTGTCTCAAAGGAAAAATGACAAAATTTCCTTTCTCAGGCAAGCCTAAACGTGCTCTAGGTCTATTGGATTTTATCCATACTGATGTGTGTGGCCCACTTAGCATTGGTAATAAGTCTGGTCACACCTACTTCATCACTTTTACCGATGATCACTCTAGGTATGGGTACTTGTACTTAATAAAGCACAAGTCTGAATCTTTTGAAAAGTTCAAGGAATTCAAGGCTGAAGTAGAAAATCAATTGGGAAAAGGTATTAAAACACTTCGATCCGATCGAGGTGGAGAATACTTGAGTGCCGAATTTCAAGACTATCTTAAAGATAATGAGATTCTCTCACAGTGGACCCCTCCGGCCACACCACAACTAAATGGTGTAGTGGAGCGTCGTAATCGAACCTTGATGGACATGGTTCGATTTATGATGAGCTTCACAGAACTTCCTACCTCGTTTTGGGGCTATGCGCTCTAAACGACGGTAATATTGTTGAACAATGTCCACACCAAGGCATTCGATAAAACTCCATATGAGATATGGATGGGCAAACCACCCAAGTACGAGTACTCGAGGATTTGGGGATGTCCTGATTACGTGAAGCAGACAGTGGGCGATAAGCTGGATATAGATCCAACTAATGCTACTTCATTGGGTATCCAAAATATTCTATTGGATACTGTTTCTACTATCCCAATGAAACACAGTGGACCCCTCCGGCCACACCACAACTAAATGGTGTAGTGGAGCGTCGTAATCGAACCTTGATGGACATGGTTCGATTTATGATGAGCTTCACAGAACTTCCTACCTTGTTTTGGGGCTATGCGCTCTAAACGACGGTAATATTGTTGAACAATGTCCACACCAAGGCATTCGATAAAACTCCATATGAGATATGGATGGGCAAACCACCCAAGTACGAGTACTCGAGGATTTGGGGATGTCCTGATTACGTGAAGCAGACAGTGGGCGATAAGCTGGATAATAGATCCATCTAATGCTACTTCGTTGGGTATCCAAAATATTCTATTGGATACTGTTTCTACTATCCCAATGAAACAAAAGTGTTTGTTTCTAGGAATCCCACCTTTCTGGAAAGGGAATTTCTACTTGATAGAAAAGGCAAGATAGTAGAACTCGAAGAAGTTCGAGATCCAACTGAAGTACCAAGTGAATCTCCCGCATCTCAAGGGCCAATCCTTGATATGGACACACCTAGGAGATCTGAAAGTGTTCCTAGAGCTCCTGCTAGATATGGTTTCCTGATTGAAGAGGATCAAAGTGATGAAACTGTTGGATGTGATCCAAGAACCTTCAAGGAGGCAATTTTCGATGCCGATTATAATTTGTGGATTGAAGCAATGCAATCTGAGATTGAATCAATGCATTCAAACCAAGTTTGGACTCTTGTGAATCCTCCCGAAGGAATAGTTCCTATTGGGTGCAAATGGATATACAAGAGAAAACTTGGGCTGATGGTAAGGTACTGACCTACAAGGCGCGACTGGTCGCAAAAGGTTACACTCAAAGGCAAGGTGTTGACTATGATGAAACCTTTTCACCAGTTTCAATGTTCAAGTCAATTAGAATCCTGCTAGCCATAGCCGCATGGTACGACTATGAGATATGACAAATGGATGTGAAAACTGCGTTCCTTAATGGAAACATTAAGGAAGAGATCTATATGATGCAGCCTGAGGTTTCACATCTGTGAGGATTGAGAAATTCGAATAGTGAGTAATCAGTTTTGCTTAGGATTAGTCAAGAGATTTTAGGGATTTCGAATTTCAGATTTTGAGGAATTGGAGTTCAGCAGTTGCATTTTGCTAGCGGGAAATGATCCCAGTAGTATTTCAGCCGTATGGTTGATCGCTGGGAGAAGTAAAGCCAGCAGCGTTTTTATGCGAAGGCTTGCGGGCAATTCAGCTGTTGGTATTTCAGTAGTGGTGTGATCAGTTGTGAGCTATTACGTGATGAAGTCAGCAGTGAGTTGCATGAGCATTCAGCTGGAGAGGAATTTGTTGGCAGTTGTTGCGCGGGCGTGAGATTGAACGAGATGACGCCACGTGTTGGTCAACCCTGAGGAGTTGACTGCTGATGTTCTAGCGCTAATCAGCCGTCGCCTTTGCAAGGGAGTTGATTCAGTAGAGTGATCAGCTGTTGATTTGAGTGACCAGCTGCTGGTAGTGAGGCAACGTCGTTTTACCTTTGTTAGCGGGTAACAAAACTACATCGTTTGGATAAGTTGGAGCGACAGCATTTTGGGTGTAACGCTTTGTGTCAGCTGTTGGTTGTGTTGGTCATCAGCTGTTGACAGTGATGGTGACGTGTTCCTCTGTGACGTCGTTTGAGATAGTTAGCGTGTTCAGCTGTTGGTCGTTTGGAGAGAGAGATCTGCTGGCAGCTGAGGAAGTGATGCTACGTCGTTTTGATATTATTTTAGATTCAGCTGTTGGAGCGCTGCGACGTCGTCTGACGTCTGATTTAGGGGAACAGCAGCTGTTGTATGGAGATTTATATGCAAGTGTTGAGCGACACTTAGATTATTTTTCCACCCGATATTTCTTATCTTCATCTTCGATACCCTCGATAGCTACTGTTCACCCGAACATTTCTTCCCTCGATTTCTATCGATTCCAGCCGTTGTTTTGAATGAGATTGGTGGTGCTGGATTCTCCTTGAGTTGATCTTTCGATTGATACTTTCTAGGAGGCCTGAGTTGGCTTTGGAGAGAAGCGCGAATAATCTGTTTGTTCGAAGATTTTCGTGAGATCTGAACCGTGTGTTCTTTGGTTCTTCTGGAAGCTGGAATTTAAGGCCCAGGATAGCTTCTGCCGAGATTGAGGAGGTCAGGAGAAAGCTAGTTTTCTTAGGCTGAGTTCTGCATAACTTTGAGAAATCTGTGGAGGTAGATTGAAGCTGTGAGGTACGAATTGAGCAGCTCTAACAGCTTTGAGCGTGGACATGGCTATATTTCGTGTTATGAATTCTGTGTTGAATTGATGGCTGAATTACGTGAACAGACTTTACTTGATTTGGTTATTGATGTTCTGTTTTCACGTATTGTTATTGTATGCATTTAGAATTGATTATTGAATGGCATTCATGCATACATCTTGAGCCAGATTGATTGATTGATTGATGTCCCGATTGAGAGCCACGTTGTGACTGGCCGACATATGTGTCGTGTCTGAAAAGTCCAATGCTATCATCGGAGTGGTGACTGCCGGATTCGATTGTCTACCACCGAGCTGTGATGGGCTGACGGGCACTGAAGATCACGGACCGATGATTTCCCCGGTTGATACACTGTGTGGGTATAGAGGCTCGACTTGAGATGATTTGCCAGTTGATACACTGGTCTTGATTATCGATTCCTTGATAGCCTCATGCATTTCATAACATTGATTTATAGCATGTTGCATGATTTGCTGTTTTGATGGCTCTTCGTACTGAGGCTTGACCTCGTATTTCTTTTCCTGCTTTTGTGTCTTTTGGGTCTGTGTTACCCATTTGCAGGATCTTCAGGTAACCAAGCTGGACCGAGTGGAGCGCCAGCTGGTCGATCCCCATTCCCTTGAGTCCAAGTTATATATTGTATTATGTATTGAACCAGGGGATGCCCTGTGTTTATATGTATATGGGGATCAGTATCTGATTTGAGATTTTATGTTACCTGTTTTGCTTGAGTTTGATTTGACTCGTATTTTGATTATTGATATTTCGGAATGACGATTTGAGTTCAGGTCCAAATTATTTGAAAAAAAAATTTTAAGCTGATTTTACGCTTCCGTGATTATGTGCTTGTTTGTGCAAATCTTGAGTGATTAGCACGGGGCCTGA
>KV013401.1:35308-54916 GCA_001598015.1 Dorcoceras hygrometricum
GGCAATAGGTAGTATTATGTATGGTATGATCTCAACTAGATCGGATGTCGCATATGCTCTGAGTGTCACGAGCCGCTACCAAGCCAACCCCGGCCAAATGCATTGGAAGGCTGTGAAAGATATTCTTAATTACTTACGAAGGACTAAGAATATGTTCATTGTCTATGGGGGTGGTGAACTGAAATTGGAAGGCTACACTGATTTTAGCTTCCAATGCGATGTGGACGATTCGAATTCAACCTCTGGATTTGTATTCATGCTCAATGGTGGTGCTGTCTCTTGGAAGAGTTCCAAGCAAGAAACCATCGCGGATTCAACCACTGAGGCTGAGTACATTGTAGCATCAGCTGCTGCTAAATAGGCGGTTTGGATGAGAAATTTCGTCCAAGAGTTGGGCGTGATTCCTGAAGGGGTTGGTCCAGTCCCGATGTACTATGACAACACGGGTGTCGTTGCACAAGCAAAGGAATCTAGGTCTTACCAAATATCCAAACATATACTGAGGAAATGCCACATAATCCGGGATATTGTGGCTAGAGGTGACATAGCAGTTGAGATAATCGCCTCTGCGGACATTGCTGATTCACTTACGAAGCTCTTGCCAGGACCATTGTTTGAAAAACATCACGAAGCAATGCTTCTACGTCTGATGAGTAGTTTGCTTTAGGTCAAGGGGAGATTGTTAGAGTAGGTGCCCAGGTATCCAACTTGTGGCGTGTTCGTTCTTGTTCAATCAATGTAAAACGATCTTTATTTATGAAATTCACATTCTTTTATGGCATTCTTTATCTTCATAATTATGATTACAATTGTTGGATAAAGACCATGAATGCACTATAGTGTATGTTAGATGTGATAGTGGATTTGATGGCTATCATGAAACATATCTAATAGTCAATGTGTATTCTAAACTTGTTCCTAGTTGATTGGTCCGTCCAAAAGAGGATAAGGGCCGCACGGGCTTGAGACTAGAATCTGCGATGCGAAGTACCACGTTTCATTGGTAGGGAACATAGTGATGTTCTGAGCATACAGATGGATACTGACCTGGTGATCTATCGAACTACCTTCGTTCGGACTTTCCAAGTGGTTCTCATTTGTGGAGTGGATTAAGTCCGAGGTCTTGGTTGTACAGATTAGTTCTCATTACTCGAAACGTCATTGAGACTCTACATGATAGGTGCCTCGCTTTGACCCATTTATCGACTCAGCTGGGGTCATCAGGTGGCGGGATCGGGTGAGGTCCCGATGCATGTAGGAGTCGATGCTTCGTTGTCGAGGATTCACCGCTCGCCTTGTGCGTGGCCCGAGCTTGAGACTAGAATCTGCGATGCGAAGTACCACGTTTCATTGGTAGGGAACATAGTGATGTTCTGAGCATATAGATGGATAGTGACCTGGTGATCTATCGAACTACCTTCGTTCGGACTTTCCAAGTGGTTCTCATTTGTGGAGTGGATTAAGTCCGAGGTCTTGGTTGTACAGATTAGTTCTCATTACTCGAAACGTCATTGAGACTCTACATGATAGGTGCCTCGCTTTGACCCATTTATAGACTCAGCTGGGGTCATCAGGTGGCGGGATTGGGTGAGGTCCCGATGCATGTAGGAGTCGATGCTTCGTTGTCGAGGATTCACCGCTCGCCCTTGTGCGTGGATATCCTATGCTATCTGAGGAGATAATAGTGTGACAAATCTCTGGCCAGAGTACTAGATGTGTTGTAGGTAAATGATTTTACCTAGTAATACATGCGATGTCACTATTTGATCTCCAAGATATATGCATGGTTATTGGATCTCTAGCGACACTCGATTTACCAATGGTCGTTGTTCTGATCGGGATATTTGAGTTGAAAGGACCGTACTGTACGCTAATCATGACCGACTAGTTAGCACTATCAGTGATACCTAGGGGATCATGGGGCGATGTTGCTAGACGCTTTACCATGATCTGATGGGTAAGTCCGAAAATGTGTTTTCGGAGTTACAAAAGTTGTGAGCCCACAGCTAGATGTATCCCTGAACCATTGAGGGTCACACAAGTACTAGTTTCTCAATTCCCGTACAAAAATTAAGCTCAAATTGTTGAGTATAGTAGGAGGAAGGATGGAAGTGTGACTTCCTAAAATTGACTGGGGTGGAAATGAGATTAGTCTTTGTCTAATATGACTATCCTTAAAGCTGATAAGGGCCTAACTGCTATTTTTGATTAGGTGGTCTGAAAAATTATTTTCACATCATAATGTTTAGTTTTGTAAACTATGTAGATGGGTCCGATCTGATCGTCGATCGGAATTATGATGAAGCCACAATGATGGACTTGAAACCAATGTTCACTGGGCCTGGACCCGACCCAAGCCCATTAACCTGGTTTAAGCCCATGGAAAATCTATAAATACGTGTCCTGTGGTATTCATTTTACTCGCACCAATATTTGGGAACAACTCTCCAATTTGGATTGAGAGCTCTCCCTTCAGTTATATTTTTCCTTTCCCTTCTCCTCCTCCCCTTCGCCGTGCCGTTGCCGCACCGCCTCCATCACCGCCCGCCGTCCCCGTCATCACCATTGCCGTCCATCGCCACCGCCGCTGGAATTTGTTCCGACCGTCTTGGCGAGGAGATTTTGTCCGTGAAATATTTGATGGTTTTCTAGTGCAAACTGACGAAGGAGTTGAGATTCTGGTCATGGACCGGATTAGTCGTCGATCCAGCCGTTCAACCAATGAAGTGTCAATTCCCTCGTGGAAATGGTCGGAGCCAGGAACCTAGACGCCTAGCAAGGTAACCTTCTAAATATCCTATGAATGTTTAGATCATTGTTTAGGTGTATTGACCGTTCCCGGGCTCAAAATTTTAAAACTTCCGCTGCGCCCCGGGAGCAAGATCCGAATCTGCCGGTGCGCCAACAAAGGACAGCCCAGAGTCGTCAGAAGAGTTATGCCGATCAAATACGATGAGATCGGGAGTTGGTTCGTAGGGGGATCACGTGTTCGTGAGGATATCGCCCATGAAGGGTGTGATGCGTTTTGGCCGGAGAGGCAAGCTCAGTCCGCGATTCGTTGGACCATTCAAGATTTTGTAGAGGATTGGTACGTTGGCGTATCGGATAGCACTACCACCTAGCCTGTCATAAGTGCATAATGTGTTCCATGTATCGATGCTACGGAAGTATGTCCCGAATCCGTCGCATGTGTTATATTTTGAGCCGCTTCAGTTAGCACCAGATCTATCTTTTGAGGAGCGACCAGTTCAGATCTTGGCACGAGAGGAACACATGTTTAGGGCACGTAGTATTTCGATGGTCAAGGTCCGATGGCAGAATCACTCAGAGGATGAGGCTACCTGAGAGACCGAGGCCGATATGCGGACGCGCTATCCAGAGCTTTTCGGTACGTAAATTAATTTCGGGGACGAAATTTCTTTAGGGGGGAGAGTTGTAATGCCCAGAAATCATGATTACATGAGGATGATCGCATGACTAGGGGGAAAATTAGTTTTTTAGAAATTATATGTCATTTTATGTGATTAAGTGATAATTTAATGTTTTAAAATGTTCACGACATTTTATTAGTCTGATCGAGTTCCGGACGCGCGGACGAGACTGGGGACGACCGAGGTGTAAGTTTATTTAATTTTTTAAGCCTTCAGATTTTTAAGAGAAAAAATTTATTATTTTAAGAACTGGTTACGAAAAAACAAGATTTTATGTAAATTTGTCGAGTGGAACTCATTTTTCACCTATGCGGGCTATTTTATTGAACTTTACTACCTTTTAAAAATTAGAGAACTTTGTATTACGAAATTAGAAGTTTAAAGTCTAATTTTGATTTTAATTAGCATTTTTAATTAGTGTGGGCTATTGAGGGAAAAACTCTATTATTTTCCTAATTAAATCCTTGGAGGGGTCTTTTGCAACACCACTCATTTCTTTCAACACTAAAATTTTCAGAAACCCTAATCACTCTCCTCAACTCCACTTCACGCCGCCACACCTCCCCTCCTTTGCTCGAGCACCATCAATTTTTGGTGAGATTTCAAGGTTGATTTTCCCAATCTCGTGTCCTTCGCTCCGGTAACGTGTATTCCTCAAAATTCTTAAAAAAGGCATGCTCAATTATCCCTTTTCTCACCATTTAAATCACTATACACTATTTTCATGAGATGTTGCATGATTTGTATGCGTAATATTGTTGTTGTTTGCGATCCATGCATTGATCACGATTTTACCACGAATATGATTAATACTTTGATGTGCTTCGGTCATGAACGATTGATAAGGCTGGGGTTTGGTTCATGGAGGGCCGGTGGTGGTCCAAGGATAGGAAGGAGGTGGCTCGACCACCAAGTCGAGCAAAAATCGAGATGCGAACGGCTGCATCCCACGAGCGCCGCTAGTTTGCTATTCTTGCGCGCCTCGGCCGAGCCATGCAGGCCATGGTTCGAGCCATGCCTCAGCCAAGTGGGGGGGGGGTGCGACCGGACCTGGGGGTGGTCCTGCCGACGGGGCTCCGGCCAAGGGCGGATGGAACAGGATGGCCGAAAGGTTTGTGGGCGTGTGGCTACTTGGCAGCGGCGGTTAGGGTTGTGTAGTGTTTCGGCCGGTTCGGCTGGATCGGTTGGGGCGGTTCGGTTGAATCGGGTCGGGACAGTTGGGGTCGGGTAAATTATTTTATGTTGGGTCCGGGTTATTTTATTTCTGGATCGGATATTTTTTTTTTAAAGTTTAAGGTCCGATTTTAAGTGTAATGGGTCGAATATTTTAAGTCAAACTTTTAAAGTCTAAACTCCTTTAAATTTATGGACTCAATTTGTATTAAATTTTAAGGTATGATTTTAGTCAATGGGACTGTTATTTTGTCAAATTTTAATTTCTGGCTTTAAGTTGTATTACCGAGTAATTTTATCAATTTTGAAATTCAATTTTGAGCTTAATGGGTCAAGTTCGAGTTTTGGGTCGAGTTGTAGTATTTTACGTACGTGGATATGTTATGTTTAAAGAAAAATTAAATATATATTGATGGGCTAAACCTTTTAAACTGCATATTTTATAACGTACACACATCATGAATGTTTTACGAAATGTTAAGGCATGGAATAAAAGAAAAATATTTTGAGGGATTGAAATGGTTTGTGGCAAATAATGATGAGTGAAGTCGTGATACCGGGCCCGATGAACCTCTATTAATGTTATAATGAGCTTATGGATCCATGTGTTCACGACATGGTGAAGTGAAGGTCGGACGAACCGCATCGCCACGTACGTTGGTTTTTATGATTGATCAATCGTTAATGTATAATGGCCTACACGTCATGGATACGACTCATACGACCTTTATTTTATGTTCGTGCCTCATTATGTTATGATATATGACTATGCACTGATACGAATAGTTTTTAAATCATGATTTAAGATTATTCATGCATGCACGTTTTTAATTTATTTTACGATATTTATATGCTTGCGTGCGGTTTTATTATATGTACTTCGTTATTATCACATTGAGCATGCTGGGCCTTTAGGCTCACTAGATTTAAATGGTGCAGGTCTCCGTGCTTTTGATTTTATACAGACTGGAGGTGAGGACCTCTGATCACCGCTGCAGCTGTTACCCCGTGACCACTTCAGATGCTTCTATTTTATTAGACATTTTCATATACAACATTTTTACTTTGATTTTAAACCTGAATGAACGATTTAATCTTTTTGAGATATTTAATCATTTATGCCTTTACAGTTACGTTGATGAAAAGTTTTAATGATCGAATTATATTTTAAAGAATGTTTATTCCGCACTTTACTTTACAAATAAAAAAATTTCTTAGAGTTAGGTTAGTTTCAAGCTCAGAATTCTCCACTGTATCAGCTCAGGCACACAGACCAGCTAAGGTCATCCAACACATCTCTAGGATGAATCCAGCTTGCACAAACACAGGGAACCCCAAAGCTGCTCACCTCTAAGCTGGTGTCCCCGAAACCAGCTCGAGCCAGAACTCAAACTAGTACAACAAAATAGCCCAGCTCAGAGCTATTCTCTATTACCAGCTCACGCTTGATCTGATCTAAGCTAAACCCGAAAGTCACCAACAGCTTACAACAAGTCTCCTAATATGATCGCTAAACAGTTCACATGACGCAATCCAGCTCCGTGCTCAAATCTGTTGTCCAGCTCGGAACTAATCTGCCCAACCAGCTCACATCAAAACCCGTCTTGGTTAAACCTCAAAACCCACCAAAAGACCTCTCAGCTGGTACCAAATTACGCTGGACTTGGAACAGTTTATGTAGCGTCCAAGATCCACTCACGTAAACCATATGCATGATATAAATTATTTAAATGATTAAATTATAAATTGAAGTTTTAAAATATTATTGGTGATATGTTTTGAAATTTTATGCGTTTCTTGAGATTTTCGATATCAGGTGAATATCCGGTGCCGGGCCACGGATTGATGATCGGGGACGATATATGTGACTTTAAAATGTTCCAAAAATTTGTTTAAAGATTTTAAGGATAAAAATATTATCTAGTGTCAAATTTGAAATTTTTCTTAGAGATTTGACAAAAAACGACTTTTAGCGCTATTTCGCGAAAAAAATGATTTTGGAGAAAAAGAGCGGGTGAGCATTTAACTTTTTATATTACAAAATTTGGTTCATTTTCAAAATAGTGTGTAGAAAATTTGATATTAGTGGGTTTAGAAAAAAGGGGCAATTTAATTATAATTAGAGGGCTTAATGGTAAATTTTGGATAAATTAGCCATTTGGGATAAATTAGCCATACTTAACCTGTGACACCCAAACCCAATGGGGCCACGAGAATTGGAGTAAACAAAAATTTTCGAATAAAAGAAGGGCTAAAAGAAGATTTGTTATAAGCTGCATCTCTTATAACTCAAGGGAAAACAAGGCACAAAACAATTCGAAAGTTCAGCAGATACTCAAATACGCGCGCTACTGCTAAAAGCTTTTGCGGAAAACAGGGTATTTCATATAACTTTGCAAATGCGGTTTACAACAGCTGTTATTTGAGATAAATATACAACCATTGCTACTGATTTAATACAGCACAACCTAATCAAAACAATACAACTACGACACGGAAAACGTAGGCCTTGGATAAACACAACGCCACCCATCTGCTGATTCAAGTTCCACCTGCTGTTCCTCCATCAGCTGTCGTACCTGCACCATTTTAAAAGCTAGTGAGCCTAAAGGCTCAGCAAGTAAAATCTGAGTAGTAACAATTTCATAAAACGCAGGCAGACATCTGTACAATGCATATGTTAAGGAACTTCCATAAACACTGTTCTTTTCGTAAACAGTTCAATAAACATTTCAATGGCAGAAACAGGGGAAGATAGCCCAGTTCCTCATTTCTTTCAATTTGCACCTTAGCCAAGTGCATGAGCATGAGATCTGGGAGTGAGTAGGGTGGTATAGCTGCTATGAGAGTCCTGTCTAGGGGCTGTTCCAGTGTTAAAAGAGTTAATACCTACTGGTCGGGGGTCTGAGTGTACCTATATAGGCTGGTTAGGCGAGGAAGGGGGAAAGGAAACGCATGAGAGCACGTGCGAGCAGCGACGTCTTGCCCTTGGCGTTGTACTCGTGTGTGTGTCACCACCAGCACACTTGCACACCCTTGAGAGGTCGTAGATTGTTTACAAAATGTGTTAGGTCGAGTCCATAGGCTGGAAGTTGGGAATATAAAAATTTAGAAGTCAAACGGGTACGTTTAGGAGTTGAGGAGGGGCAGCTTGTAGCGCTAAAATTTTTGAGTTCATGGCAGCACCCCGAAGGCATCCGAACAGAATTTTTATGGCCTATAAACGTGTTTAAGATGTGTAAATTTATACTTTCTAGCCTTGGATTGATTGTGATGAGTTTTGGGCTTGTCCGGTGACTCGTCGAGACCTTCGGGTGTCCGAGTATCCCGTCGAGAAGCTTAGAACGATCCCGATCGATCTTGGCTAAAAAATTATTTATTTTCAATTGCATCGCCGGCATGTTTACGGGTAGCAAGCTTTTTAAAATGAAATGATGAGTTTTATGATGATTTATGGCATGATATTTGATGTTTAAAATGAAAATAAGAAAAACTGTTTTGAGGAATGTGAGTTGTTGTGACCAAGACGTAGAGGAATATGGTGACTATGGTGCATGTTGTAACGACCTGACTTTTTTTGAGGAAAATTCAAAAGTTTGGGGTTCAAATTGAAAGACCCAAAATTTTCGAACTTATTAAACATAAAAGTTGGTACTAAATTCTGGACTGAACTGCAAATAAACGCAACTCATAAACACGAAAATGTAAACAAAGCTGAACAATAACATATGCGGAACTGGTACAAATCTGACAAGTGTTCAGACAAAAATGTATACATCCTTATACAAGAAGTTTATACAGATTTCTTCAAAATAAATAAACTAGAAATCTGTTATTATACAAAACTATAACAATTGTTCTGTACAACAAAATCTGAAACTGAAAGAACAACGGAACTGATGTCCACGATAAACACATCCTTCAGTTCAGCTCGTCACCATCCAGCTCCCTACTGCTCATTACCTGCACTCAATGAAAACTAGTGAGCCTAAGGCTCAGCAGGTAAAATCTGATGTATCGAAGGCAATTAATACAAGCAAACGATAACTAGTACATAACTGGGATCTGAATAGCTTAAAGAATAATAAGGTAAATAACATGAACTGTGAAATCTGAAAGAACTGAAAGCATAAACATAAATGTTCTGAAATCATTTTCTTTACTTCTAATTAAAGAAGTATCTTTAAACTTTCTCTAGAGCTATGATTAAAATCACACATTCGCTCTTCTTTTCTTTTCTGAAATTATGACAGAGACACCTGTACAGTTGGTCCATTCGTTTGATCAAACTAACATCTGAAATCAGGGGGCTGGGATAAATCCCATCTATGTGAAGGGGTATATAGATCCGTCAATCCGTAATCTGTAATCCTTCCCGGTTGAAGGGGCACACTGGTTTGTCAGCCATGCACTCACCCTTCCTCTAGGGACCTTCTGTTGTCGTAGTCATAACTTAAAACTTGTCTGTAAACATTTATTTCGTTTCTTTCGTAAATCTGTTTCCCTTTTATTTCTAGTACGATTTACTGGTTTTTCATTGTCTAATGATGTTCTGGAACACTTTTGAGAATTCTCTGTAATGCTTGCGAAGATGAAAACTGAATAAATGCTCTCAATCTGCTCAATTGAATCAAATAATTCTTTCGAATTGAAGCGGAAATGAATAAGGAATTCAAACTGTATTTTCTGTATCAATTGAAGAAGAATCGAATGCTAAAGGTGGAATCTGAATTGTACTTAAGTATCTCAGCGAAGAAGAAAGAATTCAGATGTCGTTCATTGGTCAACTCAGATGTCAACGCAACTGGATTGATTAATTCAGATGTCAATGATCAACTCAGATGTCAACGCAACTGGAATCTGAACTTAACATTTCCTAGAAACTGAACTCTAACTTAGAATCTGTCCTATAAAGAAATATCAGCTTTTGGTTTAAGAACCAGATTTCAGACTTAACCATATGAACATACATGAACAACGAAGGAAAACCTAAGTAGCTTGATACAGAACTATCCCTATGAACATACATGAACATAGGGATAGTTCTATTCCTTAGCTTATGATTCTCTCTTAGTAAAATTCTTTCTGGAGCTTCCTCATAGGTCAAATCTGACGATAGCTGGATAGGCTCATACCTAAGCACATGTGAAGAATTCGCAACGTATTTTCTCCAAGCTGAAATGTGAAACACATTATGTACAGCTGACATCTCTGGAGGCAAAGCTAATCGATAAGCTAAGTCCCGATCATTTCAAAAATCTAAAATGGTCCTATAAATCTGGGACTCAGCTTCCCTTTTCTGCCAAATCTCATAACACCCTTCATCGGTGTTACCTTTAGGAACACATGACCTCCTATTTCGAAATTCAGATCTCGGAAATGGCTATCTGCATAGCTCTTCTGTCTACTTTGTGCCGTCTTCATTTGATCGCGTATTCTCTTAATGGCTTCAGAAGTTTGTTCTATGATATCAGGTCCTATCTCCATTCTACATCATACCAATGAATCGGTGACCTACATTTCCTACCATACAGAACTTCGTATGGTGCCATTTATATCGTAGCTTGGTAACTATTGTTATAAGTGAACTCAACTAAAGGTAATTTAGAATCCCAACTTTCTGCAAAGTCAAGAACACATGCACGTAACAAATCCTCCAGTATCTGGATAACTCTTTCTGACTGTCCATCTGTCTGAGGATGGAACGCTGTACTGAAGGTTAACTTAGTTCCCAGAGCTTTATGTAAACTTTTCCAGAATCTATAAGTAAATCTAGGATACCGATCTGATACTATAGAACTTGGAATTCCATGGAGTCTGACTATTTCCTTAACATACAATTCAGCATACTTATTCAAATAATACGTTGTCTTAACAGGTAGAAAGTGAGCTGACTTGGTTAATCTATCAATGATAACCCATATAGCATTGAATCCATGGACCGTTCTTGGTAATCCTACGACAAAATCCATCTCTATGTTATCCCATTTCCAAACTGGTATAGGAAGAGGTTTTAACATCCAGCTGGTCTCTGGTGCTCTGCCTTAACTCGCTGGTATGTTAAACATTCAGAAACAAAAATATTGACATCTCGTTTCATCCCTGGCCACCAAAACAGATGTTTCAAATCTTTATACATCTTTGTTCCTCCTGGGTGAATTGAATACGGTGAGTTATGGGCTTCATTCATAATCTCTTTGCGCAATTCATCAGTGCGCGGTACCCACAACCTATTTTGGTATTTCACAATTCCCCCTTCTGTTTTATAAAGATTTCCTCCTCTGTCTTCATCTTGCTTCTTCCATTTCTGTAATTTCTCATCCCTTGCTTGACCCTCTCGAATCCGATCTTTTAAAGTAGTCTGGATCGTAAGAACTGATAGCTTAGCAGCAATCTCCTTCGTAACTATTCCCAGTTCAAATATGTTAATTTATAATGCTAAAGGAATCTGAACTGAGATCTGAGCTAAACCCACGTTTCTTCTACTTAACGCATCTGCTACTACGTTAGCTTTACCTGGGTGATAGCTGATCACACAATCATAATCTTTAACCAGTTCGAGCCATCTCCTCTGTCTCATGTTAAGTTCTTTCTGGTTAAAGAAATACTTAAGACTCTTGTGATCAGTAAAGATTTCGCATTTCTCTCCATAAAGATAATGTACTCCAAAATCTTTAAATGCGAAAAACTGGATTGGCATCGGGAGACCAATCGTACTTAACATATTTCTTGGTCAACGATGTTAAAGGAACATCTATCTTAGAAAATCCCTCTATAAATCGTCGATAATAACCCGCAATACCTAAGAAACTTCGAACCTCTACTACGCTCTTAGGTACAGGCCATTCTCGAACAGTTTCTACTTTGGAGGGATCTACTTCTACTCCATTCTTAGAAATAATATGACCAAGAAACACAATCTTTTCAATCCAAAATTCGCATTTACTAAACTTAACAAACAATTGTTTAGTCCTCAAAATCTGAAGTATCACTCTGAGCTGGTCAGCGTGTTCTTCTCTGCTCTTAGAGTAAATGAGAATATCATCTATAAAAACAATCACAAATCTATCCAGAAAAGGTTGGAATACCCTATTCATTAAATCCATGAATACGGAAGGCGCATTAGTTAATCCGAACGGCATTACTAAAAATTCGTAATGGCCATAGCGCGTTCTAAAAGCTGTCTTATATACGTCTGCTTATTTTACTCTAAGCTGGTGGTAACCAGATCTGAGGTCAATTTTCGAAAATACAGCAGCTCCTCGAAGTTGATCGAATAAGTCATCTATCCTAGGAAGAGGATATTTATTTCTAACTGTTAACTTATTCAGTTCTCTATAATCTATGCACAGGCGCATGCTTCCATCTTTCTTTTTCACAAACAACACTGGAACTCCCCACGGCGACGTACTGGGTGTGATGAAACCTTTATCCAATAAATCTTGGATCTGTTCTTTTAACTCCTTCATTTCCTTAGGGGCAAGTCTGTATGGAGGCTTGGAAACTGGGCAGCTTCTGGTACTAAATTGATAGAAAATTCTAACTCACGATTTGGAGGTAAACCTGAGATATCTTCTGGAAAGACATCTGGAAATTCATTCACTACTTCTACGTTTTCCAGAGTAATTTCTTTATCTTGCTCTATTGATACAGCACTTACTAGTAATCCTTGACATCCGTTTCTTAAACATCATTGGGCCTTCAAAGCTGATATTATCTTAGGAGTACTGTCGAATCTGTCAGCTTTGAATAAAAATGAGATCCACTGGTTATTTTAATCTTAATCGTCCTCTGCTTAAAATCTATAACGGTTCCATACTTAGTTAACCAATCTATTTCCAAAATTAAATCAAACTCAAGCATCGGCAATACTATTAAATCTGCGTAAACAATATTCCCTTGTAACTTAAGTTCTATGTTACGAATAACATGATTGGTCACTATGCTCCCTCCCGAAGGAATCTGAACACAATACCCTACTTCAACTACTTCTGGTTTTACTGGTAAATTCTTAGCAAATCTATCTGATACAAAAGAATGGGTTGCACCAGAATCTAACAATGCTATCGTAGACATACTCGAAACAACAATCTCACTAGTTATAACAGTCGTATCCGCTGGAGCTTGCTCGGCTGTCATCACATAAGCCCTGCTGGTGATGAGCTGTTGTTTCTGGGGACAATACTTGGATATGTGGCCTGACATGCCACAAGCATAACACACATTCTGCCCAAAACGACACTGTCCCGGGTGATTCTTATTACAAATAGAACAGGGCGGTCTATTCTCTGATTTAGGAACAGCAGAGATGGGTTGAGTAGCTATTGGCCCTTTCCCTGAGATCCTTGCTTGATTATTGTTTGGTTTCTTAAAATGTTTACGATCTTTCTGCTGGAAGGCTTGTCGTTTCAGCTGTCTCTCATCCTCAATCGCTTTGTCCTGCTCTGCCCGTAGAGCTTTATTCACAGCTGCTCTATAATCCACGGGTTCTGCAAGCCTAACATCATGCTTAATCATAGGCTTCAACCCATTAATAAAATGGCGAAGCTTGACATCTGCATTTGTTCCAATCAATGGAACAAAATAGCAACCTCTTTCAAATTTGCGGATATAATCCCGCATAGACATCCCTTACTGCTTCAGAGTCAGGAACTCATGTTTTAGCTCCTCCCTCACATCAACAGTAAATTACTGCTCGAATAATACTCTCTTAAATTCATCCCATGTGAGTATTTCCAAGTCTACAGTTAACTTGGCTCCTTTCCACCATATCATAGCATCTCCTCTCAGCATGTAAATCGTACACCGAGGTCTCTCCAATTCTGTCAGGTGTAGATACATATCACTTCCATTAACTTGATCCAGCTTTCAGCTATAAGATGATCAGTAGAACCAACAAATTATTGAGGTCTCTGTCTTCTGAACCTCTCTTGAGGATCTTCTCGACTAACCATCCTCCATGATGATTGACCATTCCCTTGATTGGTTTGGTCAACCAAACGTTCTAACAATTGAGGCATGCTATTTAGAACAGGGTTCATGCCTTCTGATTCACTATCTCCTTCTATATTTCCTCTTCTTCCTCTAACTCGTCCTGAAATTTCTGTAAGGGTAGCCCAAATCCACCACAATTCTATTTTGAAAGATTACTTTATGCTAAAACATGAAATAAAACTCACAATTCAGAAGCGGCTGGTGAGAGCTGTTCGAACTGGAAGTGTGTTTATCTCAAGGACCATGCTCTGATACCAATGTAACGACATGACTTTTCTTGAGGAAAATTCAGAAGTTTGGGGTTCAAACTGAAAGACCCAAAATTTTCGAACTTATTAAACATAAAAGTCGCTACTAAATTCTGGACTGAATTACAAATAAACGCAACTCATAAACACGGAAATGTAAACAAAGCTGAACAATAACATATGCGTAACTGGTACAAATCTGACAAGTGTTCAGACAAAAATGTATACATCCTTATACAAGAAGTTTATACAGATTTCTTCAAAATAAAGAAACTAGAAATCTGTTATTATACAAAACTATAACAACTGTTCTGTACAACAAAATATGAAACTGAAAGAACAACGGAAATGATGTCCACGATAAACACATCCTTCCCTTCAGCTCGTCACCATCCAGCTCCCTACAGCTCATTACCTGCACTCAATGAAAACTAGTGAGCCTAAGGCTCAGCAAGTAAAATCTGATGTATCGAAGGCAATTAATACAAACGAAAACTAGTACATAACTGGAATCTGAATAGCTTAAAGAATAATAAGCTAAATAACATGAACTGTGAAATCTGAAAGAACTGAAAGCATAAACATAAATGTTCTGAAATCAATTTCTTTACTTCTAATTAAAGAAGTATATTTAAACTTTCTCTAGAGCTGTGATTAAAATAACACATTCGCTCTTCTTTTATTTTATGAAATTATGACAGAGACACCTGTACAGTTGGTCCATTCGTTTGATCAAACTAACATCTGAAATCAGGGGGCTGGGATAAATCCCATCTATGTGAAGGGGTATACAGATCCGTCAATCCGTAATCCGTAATCCTTCCCGGTTGAAGGGGCACACTGGTTCGTCAGCCATGCACTCACCCTTCCTCTAGGGACCTTCTGTTGTCGTAGTCATACTTAAAACTTGTCTGTAAACATTTCTTCTTTTCTTTCGTAAATCTGTTTTCCTTTTCTTTCTAGTACGATTTACTGGTTTTTCATTGTCTAATGATGTTCTGGAACACTTTTGAGAATTCTGTGTAATGCTTGCGAAGATGAAAACTGAATAAATGCTCTCAATCTTTTCAATTGAATAAAATAATTCTTTAGAATTGAAGCGGAAATGAATAAGGAATTCAAATCTGTATTTTCTGTATCAATTGAAGAAGAATCAAAGGCTAAAAAGATGGAATCTGAATTGTACATAGAAATCTCAACGTAGAAGAAAGAATTCAGATGTCGTTCGTTGGTCAACTAATATGATCGAATAAGCTACTTGTAAGCTACTTCGATGAAAATCTTTTAGAAAACTCAAGAAATAAATGGAAGAACATCGTCAAACACTTTCTAAAATCTTTTTCTGAATCAAAATACAGTAAACACTACTTCTTCATAAAAAACAGAACATGAACTTTTCTTTTCTTTGAAGAACAGCCGTAGCTATCTTCAAATCTTTAAAACACATACAAACATGCATACAGAACTGAATATAGGCTTTCATGAGTGTAGCAAGAAACAGAGTTTACTTGCCTGAATTCTATAAAACAATTACAGATGAATCCTGGCAATCACCTACACACCGCTTGTATCCTCCAAAAGGGCTTTGAAAGGTTTTGTTCGGTTTCTTCACAGAGAGCACCACTTGATCTTTACAAAATATTTTGGTTTGTAAATAATGATGCATGATATGTCTAACACCCTATATATATATGAATTAGAATGCGTAAGAAAGAAACACGTTTAATCAATATGCCCAAAAAGTTTTTTAAAAGCGCTACTCCATTTCAAAGAGAAATATGATGCATAAACAAAAACCGGAACTATTTTAGATAAAACGAAGGATTCAGTTGGCTAGTAGGATCAACCACGCAGCTGCTGAAATTGCATCCTTATAACTGAAATCAATTCAACTAAGCAAGAACTGATTAATACAAAAAGATGAAAAATCTGCAATTCAATCGATATAAAAGCTGAATGATTTTAGAATTTCAATTAAATCTCTCAAATCTTATAACTTTCTAATTGTGGCCTATAAAAATGTCTGGGCGTTACACATGTGGTCCGTAGAGCCATATTTTTCAGGCCTTGTTCACAACTCAGAGTTAAACCACGCAAACATAGCGGAAGCATACAAAAAGTGGCTTCAAATTTTCGCTTATGGCCCGACGGTTTAAAACATATAATTTAAAATACACAATACTCAAAGTAATCCCAGTATTTTACAATCACTCAGTACAAAAGTACAGCATTTAACCAAATACAAATACCAGTACTACAAATACACAATCCCACAAGCACAGGGCATCCCCCGGCTGACAGTACTAGTACATAATATGCTATACGCTACCGGGACACTCTAACCACCACCTGGGGCACCTCCCGCTGGGTCAAAACCACGACCAGCAGAGAAACCTGGGAAACCTGAAAACAACACACAGGCAACAAACACCAGCCCCAGAGGGACCTCGGGGTCAAACCCCAGTACGGAGAGCAGCAATAAACAGCATAAGGAAAGCACAGATAAATATGCACATGCTATGCAAGGGATCAAGGCTACAAACGAAAACAGGGAGCCAAAGGATCTCAACAACAGCTCAACAGCAAGATCTGATCAAAGGAAAGACAATTAGTAGTGGCCACGAGATGGTGTACTGAGCATATGGGAGCTACCCACTCGTATCCAATACACCATACCAGATGTCAACAAACAACTCCACCTGCTGTTGCTCACTCATGAGATGTGGGAGCTACCCACTCCGCTCATAGCAGCTAACAAACCCAGCAGGGAGAATGAGGTACAGGAGTTACCCGCTCAGCCTCCAAGGTATACGGGAACTACCCGCTCGTCCTTGAACATAGCATCCTGGTACTCTCAATTCAACAGAACAGGCATAGCTAGCAAAACAAAGCTCGACAGCAATATGCGTGTATGCAAATGCAACAGCTGATATTATAACATAGGCACAAGTAATAACAGAACAGAGCATACACAGCAGGCACATAATCCATGATCAATCCTAGGCTGTAAACAAGCTCACATCCATACCTCAAATATTTGGGCAACAATTACTACAAGAAGATTGCCACAATGACGCAGATCCACCACCTGCTCAACGGCAACACAAGTAACTACTCAAAGACCGAAGCACAAAAATAGCAACAGCTGGGAGCTACAACTCAACCAGCTCTATCCTAACTCATCAACACCACAGAAAGATCTAACAAGCTTAAAGGCAGGATCTGAACTTACCCCAAAAAGCTAGGAGCGAAATCCGACGCTTATGCTAACAGACTACACAAGGGAGATGTCTTCGCACACCTCACCAGCTTCAAGCAAACGTCCGAAAGCAAGATCCAAATGAAGCGTCTCAGCAAGAGGAGTCCAACACTACCACTCTCGCTTTCGTCGGAGCTGTCTACCGTCGGCAATCGAAGAAGATAAGGTTCGGTGAACAGTAGCTAGGGTATCGCGACAGAGATCAACTATCGAGAAATATTCTAAGTATGGAAACTGGATACTTACATCGAAGACCAAGTCCTCTCTTATAAACCAAAGCTGTTCACAGCTGCTGGAACAGTATCCACCACACTTAAACTATCACAACTGATATTCCCGCTCGTAGACAGATCTTGCAACAGATCTCACTCTACGCAAAAACAGATCTCTACTAACTCAAATGACGTCGCAGAGAACTACTGTCGCAACTGGACACGTCACCCGCTACTCACTGCTGAACACTAACCAACATCTGTTAGCAACGCTACAACAGATCTCTCACACAGCTGACGCTAACGCAACTCACAGCTAAGTCTTCTTTGTTAATCAAAAACGCTGTCGTTCCAACTAATCCAAACGATGCTACGACTGCTGAATACAACCACTACTGCTGACGTCACCAGTGCTGAGCGCCAACATTCAGCGATAACTCGCGCTAACTACTGAACAGATCTCCTCGCCAACTCAAAGCTGTTCCAAGACTGAAACTAAAACCCGATAGCTTCTCTAAGCATATCGACTCAAAGCTGATCTCAAACAAACACGATTAATTAACTCAATTAATCTTATCAGCTTTCGAGTCTCACATCTCTCCCCCACTAAAATAGGATTTCGTTCTCGAAATAAATCAACTCCAAAACAAAAGTTCAAGATAACTGGGGAAAGAAACACAAGCAACCAACTACTGGAACAAAAGCAACAAAAGTTCAAGATGCGGCCACTCACGCTGCATCTTTTCTTCCAGTTCTCAAGTAGCTTCTTCTCTACCGTGCTTGCTCCACTGAACCATCACCAAAGGAATGGTTTTGTTCCTCAGCTGTTTC
This sequence comes from Dorcoceras hygrometricum, assembly GCA_001598015.1. Taxonomy (NCBI): domain Eukaryota; kingdom Viridiplantae; phylum Streptophyta; class Magnoliopsida; order Lamiales; family Gesneriaceae; genus Dorcoceras; species Dorcoceras hygrometricum. Next base: position 53,457 of record KV013401.1, read on the forward strand.
TCTTTTCTATCCAAGATCTGCAAGGGATACTCAACATAGCTCAAAGTACTATCTAACTCAACCTCGTCAGTTCTCAACACATGCGAAAGATCTGGCTCATACTTCATTAGCATCGAAACATGAAACACATCATGTAAGGAAGACAAATCTGGTGGCAACAACAGCCGATAAGCCAAAGGACCAATCTTCTCTAAGATCTCATAAGGACCAACATAATGAGGAGCTAACTTACCCTTGAGACCAAATCTCATAACACTGCGGAAAGGAGAAACCTTAAGGAAAACTAGATCACCAACCTCAAACTCTAAAGGCCTACGCCTCTTATTCGCATAACTAGCTTGGCGATCTTGAGCAGCTTTCATTCTCTGACGAACCAAGTCCACCCGATCTCTCATCTGCTGCACAAACTCTGGGGAAGACAGCTGCTTCTCCCCCACTTCTTCCCAACATACTGGCGATCTACACTTCCTGCCATACAAAGCTTCAAACGGTGCCATGACAATCGTGAACTGATAGCTGTTATTATAGAAAAACTCAACCAAAGACAACGAGTCTTGCCAGCTACCACCAAAGTCCATCACAATAGTCTCAACATATCCTCTAAAATCTGGATACTTCTCTCAAATTGGCCATCTGTCTGAGGGTGATACGCTGTACTCATAGCCGAAGCTGTTTGCAAACTCTTACAAACCTGGAAGTAAATCGAGGATCACGATCTGAAACAATCGAAACTGGCACACCATGCAAACGCACCACAAAATCTATGTACAGCTTCGCCATATTCTTCAAAGGATAGCTCATGTTGTAGGGAATGAAGTGCGCAGACTTCGACAATCTGTCTACCACAACCCACACACTATCACAACCTCTGCTGGAACGGGGCAAATGCGTGACAAAATACATATCTATGTGCTCCCAATTCCATTGGGGCACCTCTAAGCTATGCAACAAACCACCAGCTCTCATCCTCTATGCCTTGACTTGCTGACAATTCAGACATCCAGCCACAAAATCAGCAACATCACTCTTCAAACCTGCCCACCAGTAATGCTGCTTCAAGGCATGATACATCTTCCTTGCACCAGGATGACACTGTATCTACTGCAATGAGCTTCTCGCAAGATCTCTTCCTTCAAATCAATCAGATTTGGCACAACAAGCCTGCCACAAAACCTCAAACAACCATCAGAAGAGACAGTATAGTCTTTTAACTGTCCAGCTCTCACCTTCAGCTTCAACTCATGGATGGAAGGATCTGTCCTCTAAGCTGATATAATGCTAGAAAAAACCTGTGGCTCAACTTGAAAAGAACACACCACAACATAATCCTCAGCTGGGTAGTATCGCCAACCAATAGTGCTAAGATTCTGATGGACCTTCGAAATCTGCATCGAAGCTAGCATCGCTACTTGAGCCTTTCTGCTCAATGCATCAGCAACTACATTCATCTTCCCAGGCTG
>KV013402.1:0-12899 GCA_001598015.1 Dorcoceras hygrometricum
TGGGGAAAGTGGCAGCCGAGGACTTCAACAGCCCTCGAATGTTCAAGTTAGTGCCAGTGCTGAGAGGACTCCTACGTTTGCGCAAAGAGTTGAAATGGCTCAGAGACACATTGTTCATACAGTGCTGGATGCTGATGCTAACAGAGCTTTACTCGAGAGACAAGAAGCAGCGGAGCGTGACAGAGAAAGAATAAGAAGAGAAGCGAGGTTATTGAAAAGGAGAAGAAGAGATTAGTTTAGCTTTTTCTGCAGATAATCTTTGTACACATCTTTTGTACAATTTTGTTGGTTAATGAAAATTTGCATTCCAGCAGATAGTGTGCAATTTATTTTTGCATATCTTTTGTCTCGGCTGCTGAAATTTTGTCATCACCAAAAAGGGGGAAATTGTTAGGACAATATTTATTAGTTTTGGTGATAACAAAAATAAGACAAGATAATATTGGACAATCAGTCGTCGCATTTAACGAGAGGATTATTTATCTTTAAATCAGTGGTATTTCAGCAGTTGGGGTATTCGAGAGAAATCAGCAGATGAACGGTTTGAGATATTCAGCAGATACTCTCTTCGAGAGAAATCAGCAGGTGTTTTGGTTTCGAACACAGGAACATAAGCGTTAGCGTGTTTTTGCTAAGGAGTACTAAACGACAGCGTTTTGATAAGTTGGAACGACGTCGTTGGAGTGCACAGTTACGTATCAGCAGATACTATCTTGAAGTGATAATCAGCAGATACATATTTGAGAGATCAGCAGTTGTTTAGTCTGTGTAGTTGAAGAATGCGAAACGACAGCATTTGGATAAGTTGGAACGACAGCGTATTGATTGTCTTATTCATTCCAGCAGATGGCTACAGTGAACTTTAACCAACAGATGCATTTCAAAGATAATAAAACGGCGTCTCTTGAATAAGTTGACACGACATCGTTTTATCGCTAAAGAAATCAGCAGATGGAAAAACACATATGCATATCAGCAGGTAAATTCTTTCAAGCTTTTTTCCAGTCGAAGCATCTTGACAACGACGATGAAGATAGTGCTGGTTACCAAAGTTATTTCAGGCGCAAGCTCAAAGTAATTCAAATACGATCGTTTGCTCATAAGGAAAAGATTTGTACGATCGTACAGTTGCCTGGAATTAAGGAGACAAGTTAAGTACTATTTTGGGTAAATAGTACAGTGTACAGAGGCCGTTTCTCCATGCTTGCACAAATATGGAAGAAGACAAATTGGCTCTGTCAATGAGCAATTTACCTTGTAGTGGAGCAGGAATTACGGTGTACGATTTTGGCAGTAATTCAAACGGGATTCATTTCCTTTGGAGAATTAATATGACCGTTGCAATCGAAGCCTATAAATATCAGCAGCAGTGTTGAAGAAGACACACTTCGCTATCTATCTATTGCTGTCACGCTGCCAAAATCAATCCAGAGCTTACTCTTCGTTTAAAAGCATTCAAAGCTCAAAGACTCGAAGAACCTATCTTTTGATCTTCATTGAAATACCCTTCGAGTCAATCTTCTGGTTACCATTGTTGTAATAGAGTTTCTTTGTTGAAACCAGAAGATATTTACAGTCTCATAATTCGTGTTTTCATTGATATATCCATTGAGTCTGTAACGAACTGTATTTGACAAGAAGTTCGAAAAACTATCAAGTGTTGTAAAAACCAGCAGCGAAGTCTGCGTGAAGTGTTGTGAAGTGCTAGGAATTCTCATAGCTGTGGGCTTTGGGATCGGGTGTTTGTAGACTGCCTACTTGCATCAAAGTCTTCTAGTGATACCTTCCGAGGAGGAAGAAGGGGAGACGTAGGATATTAGTATCCGAACTTCCAGAAACAAATTCTTGACTCAATCTTTTACATACAGCATTTATTTACTGTTGCGCATTACTCACTGTTCACAAACCAATCGGCCTTTTTCCGCACAATATTGTTGGCTGAGAAGTTTGCACAAAACTGAGATCCAAAACATTTTAAAAGAGTTTGAAATAGAAAAATCCAAGGAGTTCATTCAACCCCCCCCCCCCCTTCAGAACTCCTATTTGCTTAGTGATCCTATTTCTGGGACCATCAGAATGTGCAGTTACAGTCAGTTGATGAAGACCAGTAGGTACAGTTTTCTATTGAGGAACAATCTGCAGATGAGGCTATGTCCTTGGAGGATTTCCTGTTATCTATTCCGCTCGACATTTCATTGCCTTCTGCTGGCATGGAAATCACCAAGATCAAAATGGGCAAAGAGATCAAGATTCCAGAAGTTAATGAGAGGACTTGGTTTCTAAACAGCCTTCCTAAAATTCCTGCTGACAATAAAGGAAAGAAAATTCTGGTGGAAAAAGACCCAGTGAAGGGCAATCAAGCCAAGGAGCATTATTTCTTGATTTTTGCAGATATTGATCTGCTTGTAAATTTGCGAGCTCAGGTCATAGAAGCAGTTGACCAATTCTTTCATTCTTTTAGTTTCAAGAAGTTGGCAACCATTAATATCGAGGAGTAATCCAGAAAAGAAGAACAAGTTTTGATCTGGGGAGAGACAGAGATAACTCACGTAGCTCTTAGCAGAAAGAGGTACATTTTGCTGAAATATAGAGAGGTTTTGGTGAGGAAGTTTTTGGAATCATGGAAGAACAATTTTGTGCCCGGCAAAGGATCTTCGGCGGTTGATCTAAAAGTGATAGATATGCTTTCAAATCTTCACTTATTAGTTCTTGAAGAGTTAAGGGAGCAGGCCCTAGCGCACGTTCTCAAATGGACTAGGACATGTTGCTCCAAATTTGTTGAAGGGAACCCCCGTGAACGTGGTGCAATCATTTCCAGAACCAACAACAACACTCCGTCCACGTGCTGGCTTAGAACAATGATTCGTGTGGATGGGGTGTGGGTTGTTGAGCCATTTTGTGATCAATGGGTGAAGATCCCAAGGCCAGTTGTATGTACTGAAGTATCTAAACAGTTCTCTTTTGTGGACATGTTCCCAGCTGTGAGTGAACCCCTCAGAATTTTAAGGAAAAGATGGGCTGATATTTGTCTGGAGATTGTCGGATTTTGTGCTTCTAGGAGACTTCTACCAGTTGGTTCACTAACTTTTTTCAGGTCTCTGTCAGTGGCTGAACCAGTTTTTGGAGTTGCTCCTTGCCAGTCTCCAGTTTTTGCCATGAGATTTCTCAATTTTGTTCAGTATTTATTGATTACAGTTTGTTCAATTGGTTACCTACAGTAGATATTACAGGTTTTCTATCTTCCATTGCTTTGGAAAGAACAGCTTTGCGCCGTGTACAGATGGCGAGTAGTTCAATCTTGGTATCTCCTAATTTAGTTTCAGTTGCTCCCCATGTACAGTTATTAGATGCGCAATCTGCCTCCTCTTTTAGCTCCGATGAGTCTATGAACTTTGATGATGCTCCTGCTTTTATTTCTCTACCAGCTGCTCCTAGTCCAGATATCACCAAGGCATTGAACCAAGTGCGAGCTTCGATAGATCAAATCTGTGAACGAGATGATGGTGCCAAGCACAGGGATACACTATTATTGCACCTCCACAACTTTGAGAAGAAAGTTATCGCACGCCTCCGACGCTCAGGATAGGGTTCTTGGGGCTTTGCGCAGGGACTCAAATGATCAACGCAATCTCTTGTCGTTGGAGCTACAATCATCTCATAAGCAGCTTGGCACTCAGATCGTAACTACTGGTCTCGATGTCGTTGATGTTCGGAGAGTGGTTAGGGAGTCTCACCAAGAGCTTACTGCTAGAATCAATTCTCTGGATGAGCAAGTGGCGGCTACTCGACATGATTTATTGGAGTTTAGTGCTCAAGCACAGCAGACCCTGAATATCATCACCAGCCAACTGAGCGAGCTTGTTGCATATATTAATCGGGGTGGTGATGACAAAAAGGGGGAAAGTAGCAGCAGCCTCCGCCCTCTACCTACTTCTGTTCATCAAAGTGAAGGAACTGGTGATGCTGTGAGAATAACGGAGCCTACACAGGCAGATATTGACAATGCAAACAGAGCAAATCTGGAGAGAATGAGGAATGAGGATAGAGAAAGGGAAAGAATAGAAAGAAGCAGAGGAAGCAGGAGTGGATCGTATAAAAGAAGAAGATTTTAGATCTATTGAGGATAGGCTTGTTGTTGTACGAATCTTTTGTACCTCATTTTCAGTTAATGGAATTTATGTTTCCAGCAGTTCGTGTGCAATTTATCTTTGCATATTTATTTATCTCGGCTGCTAAGTTTTGTCATCAACAAAAAGGGGGAAATTGTTAGGATAAAATTTATTAGTTTTGGTGATAACAAAATAAGACTAGTTGCTACAGGAAAGTCAGCCGTTGAAATTTTACAGAAGATTATTATCAGTCGATAGTTGATTTCAGTTGGATGTTTATTCAGAGGAAATCAGCAGATGAAATAATCAGCAGATGATTAGAAATCAGCAGGTGAATTCTTCCAGGGCAATCAGCAGGCGCAAGCATTTGAGAGATAGCGTGTTTTGTTAAGGATTACAAAACTACAGCGTTTGGATTAGTCAAAACGACAGCGTTCAAATAAGTTGAAACGACAGCGTATTGATCTAGCGCTATAATCTCAGTCATTGGAGTTTGCGTTGATAATTCAGCAGATGGCTATAGTGAAATTCAGCAGATGGCTACAGAAGAATCAGCAGATAGCTACAGTAGCTCGATTAACCAGTCGATGGTACTTAATGTTAGCGGTAGTTAAATGATGTCATTTGGATAAGTGGATACGACAGTGTTTTGCCTTCGCGCTAAGTTTCAGTCGATTATTTTGCGATGGTAATAACCAGCAGGTACATCTCTTAAGGGAAACCAGCAGGTAGCTACAGTGATCTTGGACTAGCCGATACTTTTGAAGTGAAATATTTCAAGCGGTCAGCTGATGCATATTATCAGGCGATGAAGTAATCAGTCGATGTATTCTTTCCATTGTTCAAGTCATCAGCTGTTGTCCAAATCAATGGATCAATTCAAATGTTCATATCAGAGAAAATCAAGGGCGAAGATTGAATCGTACATATGCCATTAATTGAGGGAACAGTATCAGTACTATTCTTGGTAAATAGTACACTAACTCAGAGAGTGGTTTACGGCGTTTGCACGAATATGGAACAACGCCAAATTTGCTCTGACATTGTGCGACTTGCCTCTTAGTGGAGTAGGAATTACGGTGTACAAATTTGACAGAAATTCAAACGGGATTTATTTCCTTTGGAGAATTTAATGACCGTTGAGAACGAAGACTATAAATAGCAGAAGCTGGAATGAAGAAACAATCCTTCACTCTTATTATCTTGTGGTCACGCTGTCTAAATACATTCTCAGAGCTTCCCTTGCATTTTGAAGTTATATTCACGAAGCTCAAAGACTTGAAGAATACAACCTTAGTTATTCACTGAAATACCTTCAAGTCATCCTCTGGTTCAACTCTTGAATCGTGTTTATTTGTTTAAGAAACCAGAGGATTTTACAGTCTCACAGAACTTGTATTCACTGTTGTTATTTAGTTGAGTCTGTAACAAACGGGCTTCTCAAAAAGTCGTTTGAAAATATTGATAAGTGTTGTAAACCAGCAGCTGCGTCTGCGTGGATTTTTGTGGAGATACTAGGAGTTCACATTGAGCGAGGCTCGGTGACTGGGTGTGTGCAGAAGACCTGTACAAATCAAATCTTCTAGTGATACCTTCCGAAGAGGAAGAAGGGGAGACGTAGGATATTTATATCCGAACTTCCAGAAACAAATTTCTGACTCTTATCTTTTATATTTCGCAAGTTATTTATTGTTCGTCTGTTCACAAATCGATTGGCTTCTTTCCGCACTATCTTTGTTAGCCAAGAGATTTGCTTTAAACTGAGATCCTTAAGTCTGGTAACTCGGACTTAAGTTTAGCAGTGCTAGTAAAACTTTTAAACGAAAATTTATAATCCTAGAAGTTCATTCAACCCCCCCCCCCCCCCTTCTGAACTCCTATACATACATTGATCCTATTTCTGGGACCATCAGGAATCTAGCCATCACAATCTCCATGCTCTCCACACGGGTTGTCAAGTCGTCAACTTCATCCTCCACTCGCCTACCGCGACCAAGGTAAGGGAAACTACGCTGATCCTCGTTCTGACCTCCAGACTCGTCCTGAAACTGACCTCTACCTCTACCCCTACGTCTAGGCGGAATCTACGAAGGCACTAAACAGGATAAGATAACACAAAATAGATACAGCATAGAAATCACATAACACAACCATATGCAGCACATAATCACATAGTCAAGAACAAACAACACACAACACTGTGCCTAGACTCAAGTGTGATCAAAGAAATCGAGCTTATCCCAGCTTAAGCTCTGATACCAAAAATATCAGGCCTCGTGCTCACATCAGAGATTAACCACGCAAACACTAGCGGAAGCAACTAAAAAGTGGCTAAATGTTTTTTTTTTTAGGCTTTTGGCCTGACAGAAAGATAATATAATTAGAATACGGAAATACTCAAAATAATCCCAGGTTTATAAATTCACAACAGACAAGGCTACAAGCCAAAGTAAAACGGTACAACATAAACATGCATCAAGTACCTGAAAACAACCACAACTGCACAATACAAACAATACAGGTACTGATAGACTGCCAACTATACATCCCACTCGCAGTGATACCAGTGCATATAAATACTATACATAACAGGGACACTCAAACTACCTCCTGGGGCACCTCCAGCTGGGTTAAAATCACGACCAGCTGTGAAACCTGAAAACAGCATAGGCAAACAAAACAAACCAAGCCCCAGAGGGACATGGGGTCAAACCCCAGTACGGAGAGCAACTGAAACAGCCAAAGAAACAGCATAAGATAAAATGCAGATGCTATGCATGAGACACAGAACAACAGCTGAAGGCTTCAACCGAAGAAAGGAGCCAAGGAACTCAAACATAGCTCAACTGAATCTGCAACGAATGGTGGCAACTGGTGTGTGTACAAGCATACGGTAATTACCCGCTCGTCTTTACACCATACTTGAATACCAGATGCATCAAACAAGATGCTATGCATGAGACACTAAACAACAGCTGAAGGCTTCAACCGAAGAAAGGAGCCAAGGAACTCAAACATAGCTCAACTGAATCTGCAACGAATGGTGGCAACTGGTGTGTGTACAAGCATACGGTAATTACCCGCTCGTCTTTACACCATACTTGAATACCAGATGCATCAAACAACTCAACCTGTCGTTGCCCAGCTCATGAATTGTGGTAGTTAACCACTCGGCGCATGAGGGGCTAACAAATCCTAGCAGGGAGATGAGAGTGCAGTATTGTCGCTCGCCCTCGCATCCTGGTAAGAACAGAACAGCAACAATACAACAAGATACGATACAACAGAGATCTTAAATGACGTGAATTAATGCATGTATGCAACAACCGATCAACACAGAACACACAGCAAGCATACCAGCAATCTCACATTAAATCCCACGCCAATTCTAAGCTATAACAAGCTCAAATCTGTACCTCGATATTTTGTGCAACAATTACCACAAACGGGGTCCCGAGAAATCTGGTACAAAAACCTGTTAAGCAACGCATGCATAAATCTCAGGAACGCTAACACAGAATCACAGACTGGTAGCTTCCACTCAACCAGATATTAATCCTACTCAACAACTCAACAGGAAGCTCTAAACAAGGCTAAGAGTAAGATCTCATTGAATAATTCGAAGTGCTACCTGAAAAACGCAACACACGAACATTGGAGCAGCTTCGCAATTCTACCTCCAGCCAACCACAGCTTCCAAAAGTGGTATAAGATGAAGAACCTTCACGAGAAGAGTCCAACAGTACCTCAATCGTTCAAAAAACAACGACCGGAATGTTAGAGTATATGCCCAACTAGCCAACTTGTGGCGTGTGGGTTTATAGACTCTTGTATGAAACAGTCTTTATATATAATATTCGCATTCTTTTATATGGCGTTCTTTACTTTCATTATGTGTGTAATGATTTACAATTGCGTTGAGTAAAGACCTAGAATGCACTTAAGCGTATGTTAGATGTGATAGTGGGTATGACGGCTATCATGAAACACATCTAATAGTCGCTGTGGATTCTGAACATGTTCCTAGTCGATTGGGCCGTCAAAATAAGGATAAGGCCGCCCGAGTTCGAGACTAGTATCTGCAATGCAAAGTACCATGTTTCATTGGTAGGGAACATTGTGATGTTTTGAGCATGCAGATAGATAGTGATCTGGTGATCTATCGAACTACCCTCCTTCGGACTTTCCAAGTGGTTACCATTTGTCGAGTGGATAAGTCCGAGGTCTTGGTTGTACTGATTAGTCCTCACGACTCGAAACGTCATTGAGACTCTACATGATAGGAGTCTCACTTTGACCCGTTTGCCGACTCACTTGGGGTCATAAGGCGTCGGGATTGGGTGAGACCCCGATGCATGTAGGAGTCGATGCATCGTTGTCGAGGATTCACCGCTCGCAGACATGCGTGGATATCCTATGCTATCTGAGGGGATAATAGTGTATAAATCTCTGGCCAGAGTACTAGAAGTGTTTTAGGTAAATGTGTTTATCTAGTTACACTCGCGATGTCACTATTCGATCTTCAAGATGTATGCATAGCTATCGGATCTTTAGCGACTCTCGATTTACCAATGGTCGTTGATTTGATCGTGATATATGGATTGAAAGGACCGTACTGTACGCTAACCACGACCAACTGGTTCTTGCAGGCACTATCAGTGATACCTAGGGGATCATGGGGCGATGTTGCTAGACGCTTTACCATGATCCGTTGGGCAGGTCCGGAATTGTGATTCCGGAGCCACAATGGTTGTGGGCCCACGGCTAGCTGTATCCCTGAACCATTGAGGGTCACACAAGTACTGGATTAAATTAGAAACTACCTTTCAGGGGTCATGGTTGGCTGATATTATTCGGCACCATGGACGTGAGGTGAATACATGGAGGTTGCACCGGTTGTAATTAGAAACTACCTTTCAGGGGTCATGGTTGGCTGATATTATTCGGCACCATGGACGTGAGGTGAATACATGGAGGTTGCACCGGTTGTAATTAGAAACTACCTTTCAGGGGTCATGGTTGGCTGATATTATTCGGCACCATGGACGTGAGGTGAATACATGGAGGTTGCACCGGTTGTAATTAGAAACTACCTTTCAGGGGTCATGGTTGGCTGATATTATTCGGCACCATGGACGTGAGGTGAATACATGGAGGTTGCACCGGTTGTAATTAGAAACTACCTTTCAGGGGTCATGGTTGGCTGATATTATTCGGCACCATGGACGTGAGGTGAATACATGGAGGTTGCACCGGTTGTAATTAGAAACTACCTTTCAGGGGTCATGGTTGGCTGATATTATTCGGCACCATGGACGTGAGGTGAATACATGGAGGTTGCACCGGTTGTAATTAGAAACTACCTTTCAGGGGTCATGGTTGGCTGATATTATTCGGCACCATGGACGTGAGGTGAATACATGGAGGTTGCACCGGTTGTAATTAGAAACTACCTTTCAGGGGTCATGGTTGGCTGATATTATTCGGCACCATGGACGTGAGGTGAATACATGGAGGTTGCACCGGTTGTAATTAGAAACTACCTTTCAGGGGTCATGGTTGGCTGATATTATTCGGCACCATGGACGTGAGGTGAATACATGGAGGTTGCACCGGTTGTAATTAGAAACTACCTTTCAGGGGTCATGGTTGGCTGATATTATTCGGCACCATGGACGTGAGGTGAATACATGGAGGTTGCACCGGTTGTAATTAGAAACTACCTTTCAGGGGTCATGGTTGGCTGATATTATTCGGCACCATGGACGTGAGGTGAATACATGGAGGTTGCACCGGTTGTAATTAGAAACTACCTTTCAGGGGTCATGGTTGGCTGATATTATTCGGCACCATGGACGTGAGGTGAATACATGGAGGTTGCACCGGTTGTAATTAGAAACTACCTTTCAGGGGTCATGGTTGGCTGATATTATTCGGCACCATGGACGTGAGGTGAATACATGGAGGTTGCACCGGTTGTAATTAGAAACTACCTTTCAGGGGTCATGGTTGGCTGATATTATTCGGCACCATGGACGTGAGGTGAATACATGGAGGTTGCACCGGTTGTAATTAGAAACTACCTTTCAGGGGTCATGGTTGGCTGATATTATTCGGCACCATGGACGTGAGGTGAATACATGGAGGTTGCACCGGTTGTAATTAGAAACTACCTTTCAGGGGTCATGGTTGGCTGATATTATTCGGCACCATGGACGTGAGGTGAATACATGGAGGTTGCACCGGTTGTAATTAGAAACTACCTTTCAGGGGTCATGGTTGGCTGATATTATTCGGCACCATGGACGTGAGGTGAATACATGGAGGTTGCACCGGTTGTAATTAGAAACTACCTTTCAGGGGTCATGGTTGGCTGATATTATTCGGCACCATGGACGTGAGGTGAATACATGGAGGTTGCACCGGTTGTAATTAGAAACTACCTTTCAGGGGTCATGGTTGGCTGATATTATTCGGCACCATGGACGTGAGGTGAATACATGGAGGTTGCACCGGTTGTAATTAGAAACTACCTTTCAGGGGTCATGGTTGGCTGATATTATTCGGCACCATGGACGTGAGGTGAATACATGGAGGTTGCACCGGTTGTAATTAGAAACTACCTTTCAGGGGTCATGGTTGGCTGATATTATTCGGCACCATGGACGTGAGGTGAATACATGGAGGTTGCACCGGTTGTAATTAGAAACTACCTTTCAGGGGTCATGGTTGGCTGATATTATTCGGCACCATGGACGTGAGGTGAATACATGGAGGTTGCACCGGTTGTAATTAGAAACTACCTTTCAGGGGTCATGGTTGGCTGATATTATTCGGCACCATGGACGTGAGGTGAATACATGGAGGTTGCACCGGTTGTAATTAGAAACTACCTTTCAGGGGTCATGGTTGGCTGATATTATTCGGCACCATGGACGTGAGGTGAATACATGGAGGTTGCACCGGTTGTAATTAGAAACTACCTTTCAGGGGTCATGGTTGGCTGATATTATTCGGCACCATGGACGTGAGGTGAATACATGGAGGTTGCACCGGTTGTAATTAGAAACTACCTTTCAGGGGTCATGGTTGGCTGATATTATTCGGCACCATGGACGTGAGGTGAATACATGGAGGTTGCACCGGTTGTAATTAGAAACTACCTTTCAGGGGTCATGGTTGGCTGATATTATTCGGCACCATGGACGTGAGGTGAATACATGGAGGTTGCACCGGTTGTAATTAGAAACTACCTTTCAGGGGTCATGGTTGGCTGATATTATTCGGCACCATGGACGTGAGGTGAATACATGGAGGTTGCACCGGTTGTAATTAGAAACTACCTTTCAGGGGTCATGGTTGGCTGATATTATTCGGCACCATGGACGTGAGGTGAATACATGGAGGTTGCACCGGTTGTAATTAGAAACTACCTTTCAGGGGTCATGGTTGGCTGATATTATTCGGCACCATGGACGTGAGGTGAATACATGGAGGTTGCACCGGCTGCAATCGGAAACTACCTTTTGGGGGTCATGGATGGCTGATATTATTCGGGTCCACGATCGCTTGATTGCGCTCTGTGTACCCACTAAAGAAACCTGTTTTCTCGATTTCATTAGAGGGTGGTGAAATCGTTAAAATAGTGGGAGGGTAATTCATAAAACTTAATGACCATGTTTTATGTCTTAGCGTTTATTTTTATATAGTCAGTAATGCATGTTTGTTTTCTTTACAGTATAACTGCTATAAAAATGTATTCGATGAAAAACCCGCTTGCTGCTATATTGGATAGCAACAGGTTCACTGGTCTTAACTATCAAGACTGGCTCCGCAACCTTAATCTTGTACTGGCTTCAGAGAAGCTCCTCTATACGATAGAGAAGTGTCCTCCGGAGGAAACCCCTGCCGATATCAGCCCTGAGGAGCTGATCACGCTTAACCAATGGCGGGACGATGAGGTTAAAGCTCGATGCTATGTGATGGAATCGATGTCCAATGAAATGCAACGGCGCTTTGAGAAGACAAATTATGCCTCTGCCATACTTTTTCATATCAAGGAACTTTACGGGGAGAACTCTTGACATGAGAGGTTCACGGCTGTCAAGGAGCTGATGACGAGCCGCATGCGCTATGGGACTTCGGTCCGCGAGCATGGGGTTCGCATGATTGGGCTCGTTGAAAAGCTGTCGGGCCTTGATATCGCACTTCCACATGAGCTGTCTGTGGATGTACTTCTCCTCTCACTGCCTGCTGCATTTGAACCCTTTGTGGTCAACTTCAACATGAACAAGCTGGAAGCCACCCTTGAAGAGGTGGTGAACATGCTTGTAGTGTTTGAGGGGACTATAAAGAAGTACAAACCCGTCCTCCTTCTGGGTTCTTCTTCCTCTGCGAAGAAGGGGCCCAGACGCAATAGCAAGAAGCGTTCTGCTCCTGCGAAAGAGGAAAAGTCTTCCAAGAAGCCGAAGGCAAGGGCTTCTAAGCCTAACAAGAGCGAGGACGTTTGCCACCACTGCCACAAGGCTGGGCATTGGAGGAGGAACTGCAAGGAGTACCTCGAGAAGGTACGAACTGCAAAAGGATGTTCTACATTGAAATAAACATGTCTCTAAATTCAACTTCTTGGGTACTTGATACCGGATGTGGATCTCATATCTGCAATGATTTGCAGGTGATGACAAGAAGTCGACGTCTTAGAGAGGGTGAGACCCACTTGAGGCTAGGCAATGGAGCAAGGGTTGCTGCAGTAGCTATAGGGGATATTGTTTTATTTCTGTCTTCAGATTT
>KV013402.1:20684-40613 GCA_001598015.1 Dorcoceras hygrometricum
TAAGGATAAGGCCGCCCGAGTTCGAGACTAGTATCTGCGATGCAAAGTACCATGTTTCATTGGTAGGGAACATTGTGATGTTCTGAGCATGCAGATAGATAGTGACCTAGTGATCTATTGAACTACCCTCCTTCGGACTTTCCAAGTGGTTACCATTTGTTGAGTGGATAAGTCCGAGGTCTTGGTTGTACTGATTAGTCCTCACGACTCGAAACGTCATTGAGAGTCTACATGATAGGCGTCTCACTTTTACCCGTTTTCCGACTCACTTGGGGTCATAAGGCGTCGGGATTGGGTGAGACCCCGATGCATGTAGGAGTCGATGCATCGTTGTCGAGGATTCATCGCTCGCAGACATGCGTGGATATCCTATGCTATCTGAGGGGATAATAGTGTATAAATCTCTGGCCAGAGTACTAGAAGTGTTTTAGGTAAATTTGTTTACCTAGTTACACTCGCGATGTCACTATTCGATCTCCAAGATGTATGCATAGCTATCGGATCTTTAGCGACTCTCGATTTACCAATGGTCGTTGATCTGATCGGGATATATGGATTGAAAGGACCGTACTGTACTCTAACCATGACCGACTGGTTCTTGCAGGCACTATCAGTGATACCTATGGGATCATGGGGCGATGTTGCTAGACGCTTTACCATGATCCGTTGGGCAAGTCCGGGATTGTGATTCCGGAGCCACAATGGTTGTGGGCCCACGGCTAGCTGTATCCCTGAACCATTGAGGGTCACACAAGTACTAGATTCGAGATTCCCGCACGGATACTCAGCTCAATCTATTGAGCACGAGAAGAGGATTTCGGGAAGTGCGACTTCCTAAGAGTCAACAGGGGTCAAACCGAGGTTTCCCGCTGTTGAGGGGCAAAACGGTCATTTTTCACTGGGGTTCTGAAAAATGGTTTTTCAGATCATAATATTCAGTTTCGGAAACTGAGTCGATCGGTCCGATCTGATCGGTGATCGAAGTTACGGTGAAGTCTCGGTGATGGAGATGAAACGAATGTTCATCCGTTGGACCCGGGCCCGTTGGGCCGGATCCAAATCCATCACCTATTCTATTTAATGTAGAACTTTGACTTAACCTAAACACAAGTGTTACAACTAAACCTAACCCTAAGTGCAAACCGCCGCCCCTCTCTTCAAATTACCTCACGCCGCCGCCGTGCGCGGGCCGCCGCCGCCGCCGCTTCGCCGGAAATAGTTCCGGCCTAGTTTTTCGAGGAGAATCCGTTCGTGCAAAATTCGTCAGTGCTTCTAGTGCAGGCTGACGGCCGCCGCTTCGCCGGAAATAGTTCCGGCCTAGTTTTTCGAGGAGAATCCGTTCGTGCAAAATTCGTCAGTGCTTCTAGTGCAGGCTGACGAAGGAGTCTCGGTTCTGGTCATGGACCGGATTGGCGATATCTACCGCAGTCTACCAAGAAGAGCCGACGTTATTGTAACTACGGTTGGAGCCAGGCACAAGTGCCAGCAAGGTAGTGGTTTTGAACCCCCTATGTATGTCAATAATTGTTATTGAATTTTTCGTATTGATCGTCTCCCGGCTTTTATTCTATGTTCTTACGCTGCCTCGCCGGGGGGCGGATCCGGATCCCCAACACGGAAATGACGGGAATCGTCGGAGAAAAGCTACGATGAAAGTGCTTAGGGTTCACGATGGAGATTGAGAAATCGGGGAAAAATATTCTAAGTATGGGATCTGTTAAACAATCGAAGACCAAGTCTTCTATTAAATACACTTCTCAAACGCTGATAGAAACAGGAACAGATTCCACCGACAAAATCAGTTGTCGCAACTAATATTCCCAACCAACTGCTGAAATCTCACACCAGCAGAGTCCTATCGCTAAACAGCAAAAAACTAAACAAAACGACGTCGCAGAGGGTCACGTCACCTCGCTACCAACAGCTGATTCACAAACCAGCAGCTGAATAAAACAACGCATCAGATCTCTAAACAGTAGATGTCTCACACGACCAACAGCTGACGCTAAACGTTACACCAAAAACGTTGTCGTTCCAACTTAACTAAACGACGTAGTTTCTGCCTCACGCTACAGTACAAAATCTAAAATCCACGTCAGCATTGCTGCTGCTTCCTACCAAAATGCAACAGCTGATATACCAACAGCTGACGCGATCGCTCAACCACAGGAACGTATACTCGTGTTGACATCTGTTGGCAGTAACAAACAGACTTTCCCCAAGACATCTGCTCCCGTGAAACGGCGTCGCATCATGCCCGTGCCACATTCAATTGACCCTCTTACGTCAGCAGATCTCTCACTAGCGCTTGGCCAAAATGGCATCGTAACAAGTAATCTAAACGACGACGTTTTGTACTCACTACTAAAACACGCTGGCAGACTTCTAAATAGTACTAGAACTAGAAGATTTTTCCTATTTGATCAGATCTCTCCACAAATCTGAATTCTTAAAATCCGATTAATTCCATAAATTAATCTTTTCTAAATTTCGGGTCTCACATATCTTCTTCGATTGCCGACGGTAGACAGCTCCGATTGAAGTAAGAGTGGTAGTGTTGGACTCCTCTTGCTGAGACGCTCCAATTGGATATTGCTTTCGGACGTTTGCTTGAAGCTGGTGAGGTGCGCGAAGACATCTCCCTTATGTAGCCTGTTAGCGTTCCGTCCTAGCTTGTTTGGGTAAGTGTTCAGATTCTACCTTGTGTTGTTTATAGCTCTCTGTTGAGGTAGATGGGTAGAATAGTGCTGGTCGAGTTCGTAGCTCCCAGCTGTTGTTTTTCTGTCCTTGAGTAGTTGTTTGTAATTGACTTAGCAGGTGTGAGATCTGCGTTGCTCGGACCCAGTTTGTAGTAATTGTTGCACAGAGACTTGAGGTACGGATGTGAGCTTGCTTACAACATTGAGATTTGGCTTGGAGATTGTTAGAGTAGATGCCCAACTAGCCAACTTGTGGCGTGTGTGTTTTATAGACTCTTGTGTATAACGATCTTTATTTATGAAATACGCATTTCTTATATGGCATTCTTTATTTTCATTATGGTTATAATGTTAAAAATTGTGTTGGATAAAGACTTAGAATGCACCATAGTGTATGTTAGATGTGATAGTGGATATGATGGCTATCATGAAACACATCTAATAGTCACTGTGTATTCTGAACTTGTTCCTAGTCGATTGGACCGTCAAAATGAGAATAAGGCCGCCCGAGCTTGAAACTAGAATCTGCGATGTGAAGTACCATGTTTCATTGGTAGGGAACATTGTGATGTTCTGAGCATGCAGATGGATAGTGACCTGGTGATCTATCGAACTACCCTCGTTCGGATTTTCCAAGTGATTACCATTTGTCGAGTGGATAAGTCCGAGGTCTTGGTTGTACTGATTAGTCCTCACTACTCGAAACGTCATTGAGACTCTACATGATAGGCGCCTCACTTTGACCCGTTTACCGACTCACTTGGGGTCATTAGGTGGCGGGATTGGGTGAGGTCCCGATGCATGTAGAAGTCGATGCTTCGTTGTCGAGGATTCACAGCTCGCTTTCATGCGTGGATATCCTACGCTATCTGAGGGGATAATAGTGTATTAATCTCTGGCCAGAGTAATGGATGTGTTTTAGGTAAATGGGTTTACCTAGTAACACTCGCGATGTCACTATTTGATCTCCAGGATGTATGCATAGTTATCGGATCTTTAGCGACTCTCGATTTACCAATGATCGTTGATCTGATCGGGATATATGTATTGAAAGGACCGTACTGTACGCTAACCACGACCAACTGGTTCTTGCAGGCACTATCAGTGATACCTAAGGGATCATGGGGCGATGTTGCTAGGCGCTTTACCATGATCCGTTGGGCATGTCCGAGATTGTGATTTCGGAGCCACAATGGTTGTGGGCTCACGGCTAGCTGTATCCCTGAACCATTGAGGGTCACACAAGTACTGGATTCACGATTCACGCACGGAAATTGAGCTCAATGTTTTGAGCATAGGAGGAGGATTTTAAGTAGTGCGACTTCCTAAAAGTCATCAGGGGTCAAATTGCGATTTCCCAAAAGTTGAGGGGCTAAACTGTAATTTTGGACTAGGTGGTCTGAAAATTTGTTTTCACATCATAATATTCAGTTTTGGAAACTGAGCCGATCGGTTCGATCTGATCGATGATGGGGATTATGATGAAGCCACGGTGATTTAAATGAACCGAATGTTCATATGGACCTGGGCTTGACCCAAGTCCATTGGGCCGGTTCAAGCCCATATATGTTTTAAATACAAGACTTGGTCTAGGGCATATTACATTACACTACACCTCACAACCCTAGCTCTACAATTGCGTCGCCCCCTCCTCTCCATAAACCTCACGGTCGCCGGCCACCTCTTGCGCCGCCGCCGTTCGCCGCCGCACCGCCGCCCGCGGCCGGTGATCACGTTATTGGACTTGTTCCGATCAGCGTGACGAGGAGATTCCGTCCGTGGTGAATTCCTCTGGCCTTCTAGTGCAGGCTGACGAAGGAGTCGTGTTTCCGGTCATGGACCTGATTAAGGAGAATCTACCGCCGCATACCGTGAAGAGCCAGAATTCCTTATGAATCTGGTTGGAGCCAGGCGCCTAGACGCCAGCAAGGTGACACTCTATAAAACATCCTATGTATGTTTTATGATTTGATTTATATGTATTGAACGATTTCCGGGGCAATTTTTAAACTTCCGCTGCGCCCCCGGGAAACGGGATCCGGATCCGCCATTGTCGCCAACAGTCGTATCAGAGCCAGGTTCGGATCTATCAATACATAATTTGTGCCTTATTGCATCAAATCACAAATTTTCGAAAATCAAAAAAAAAAACGACGGCGGCACTGTAGCCGCCTCACGGCGACACATTAGCCGCCGCACGCAGGCACTTTAGCCGCCGCACGCTGTCACTGTAGCGGCCACCGTCCGGCGTACCCGAGGCGGTGTTGCGACGCTGTTTTTTCGACTCCTTGGATTTTTGGGCCTGTCCCGGATGTCCCGAGGGGTTTTTGGGCCAATATTTGATATTGGGCCAATTTTGGTTGGACCAAAATTGATTTTGAAATTTTGAAATTTTGGGCCTAAAATTGTTTTAAGCCCAATTGATGCAATTAAAATTAACAAAATTTGATTTTATTTATAAAATATGATTTTATAATTAAAATATGATTTTGTTAGAAATTATCAAACTTGATTTGATTATTTAATTTATGTCAATTAATTAGATTGATTGCATGTTTGGGATGATCGAGAGCCGTGCCCAATGTGTTAGGTGTATGCTCTAGGTTTTGCGATTTTGGTTGTAAATATTGTTGATATATCTTTTATAAAGTGGGCCTGGTTTATGGCCCGTTCCCACCCCTTTAAAATGTATCCCAACGTGTCATGGATATTTAATTGTAAATATTAGATTTAGTGGGAGGACACTCGAAGATGGTGGATATGATGATCAAAGATATCGAAAACTGAAGATCTGTAAAACCGGAAGAAAATATAATAGGATTGCATTGCATACTGCATTTCACCTAGGACTGGACCCAGGTCCGTGATTGACAACCACGGACCGCATAGCTCTCGCGATCGATCATCCCAAAGTTTTATATATGTGATATATATGTTAGTTGAATCCGCATGTTAAATTTTGATTTAATATTTATGAGACCATATTTTTCAAAATAAAATCCCTCGTTTTAAATATGATTTAAAACTGATATCAAGATTAAAAGTTTATTCGATAAACTAAGGAAATTTAAATTTGTTTAAAGTTTCTTACCTTCCATCAACAATGAGTGTACGTCGAGGCTACTCGTATACATGGCCCGGCTCATATTATTGAGGGGGTTATGTATGCCGGAAAGCTGTACACGTCATTGACACTCGCTGTGAGTCGGTTGGAACTTCCTTTAACGTTGGCTCATATTATTGGGGTTAAGGGGACCGTCCTTCACGACTCAATATTGATGGGTCATCTTGACACGTGATAGTAATCGGCGTCATAATATTGGGCCCTTACTGGACGTGAGGTAAATACATGGAGGTTGCACCGGTTGCAATTGGACTCTACCTTTTGAGGATCATGGTTGGCTGATATTATTCGGGACCATGATCGCCTTATTGGACTCTGTGTACCCACTAAGGAAACTTGCTTTCTCGATTTCATTAGAGGGTGGTGAAATCTTTAAAATAGTGGGAGGGTAATTCATAAAACTAAATGACCTTGTTTTATGTCTTAGCGTTTTTCATATATAGTTAGTAATGCATGTCTGTTTTTCTTTTCAGTATAAACTGCTTATAAAATGTCTTCGATCAAAAATCCACTCGCTGCTATACTGGATAGCAACAAGTTCACTGGTCTGAACTACCAAGACTGGCTTCGAAACCTCAACATTGTGTTGGCTTCGGAGAAACTTCTCTGCACGTTGGAGAAGAGCCCTCCGAAGGAAGCCCCTGCCGATATCAGCCCTGAGGAGCTGACTAAGCTTAAAAAATGGTGGGATGACGAGCTTAAGACTCGATGCTATATGATGGCATCGATGTCTAACAAAATGCAACGGCGCTTTGAGAAGACGGTGTATGATGCTGACATACACCTTCATCTTAAGGAACTGTATGGGGAGAACTCTCGACATGAGAGGTTCACCACCGTCAAGGAGATTATGATGAGCCGCATGCGTGATGGGACTTCGGTCCGCAAGCATGGGGTTCGTATGATTGGGCTCATCGAAAAGTTGGTGGGCCTTGATATCACACTTCCACATGAAATGTCTGTGGATTTGCTTCTCTTCTCACTCCCCGCTGCATTCGACCCCTTTGTGGTCAACTTCAACATGAACAAGCTGGAAGCCACCCTTGAAGAGGTGGTGAACATGCTTGTAGTGTTTGAGGGGACCATAAAAAAGGACACGCCCGTCCTCCTTATGGGCACTTCTTCCTCTGCGAAGAAGGGGCCCAAACGCAAGGGTAAGAAGCGTTCTACCCCTGCAAAGGAGGAAAAGCCCGCCAAGAAGCCCAAGGCAAAGGCTTCCAAGCCAAACAAGACTGAGGATGTTTTCCACCACTGCCACAAGCCTGGGCACTGGAGGAGGAACTGCAAGGAGTACCTCGAGCAGCTGCGAACTGCGAAAGGTATGTTCTATATCGAAATAAATATGTCTCTTAATTCGAATTATTGGGTACTTGATACCGGATGTGGATCTCATATCTGCAATGATTTGCAGGTGATGATAAGAAGCCGACGTCTTAGAGAGGGTGAGACCCACTTGAGGCTGGGCAATGGAGCAAGAGTTGCTGCAGTAGCTATAATTATTGGGTACTTGATACCGGATGTGGATCTCATATCTGCAATGATTTGCAGGTGATGATAAGAAGCCGACGTCTTAGAGAGGGTGAGACCCACTTGAGGCTGGGCAATGGAGCAAGAGTTGCTGCAGTAGCTATAGGAGATGTTTATTTATTTCTGTCTTCGAATTTTAAGTTGTTATTGAGAAACGTTTTGTTTGTTCCCGAGTTAATAAAGAACATTATTCCTGTTTCTATGCTTGATAGTGATGGATATTCTTGTGTTTTTGCTAATTCGATTTGTAATATATACAAGAATGAATGTTTAATAGGAACTGGGGAACACGAAAACGATTTATACACCTTAAAATTAAAAGAAGTTCCAACATGCGATGTGGAAACACATACAACAACAATTAAAAGGAAATACGATAGCTTGAACCCAGCACAACTTTGGCACGCTAGGCTAGGTTATATTTCCCTAAGTAGGATGAACAAGTTAGTTAGGAGTCACATGTTTGATTTGTCAGACATTAACTCCCTACCGACTTGTGAGTCTTGTCTCAAGGGAAAGATGACTAAACAACCCTTCAAGGGCAAGCCTGAACGTGCTCAAGGCCCATTGGATTTGATCCATACTGATGTGTGTGGCCCACTTAGTATTGGTACTAAGTACGGTCACACATCCTTCATCACCTTTACCGATGATTTCTCTAGGTATGGGTACTTGTACTTAATGAAGCACAAGTCTGAATCCTTTGAAAGGTTCAAAGAATTCAAGGCTGAAGTAGAAAATCAGTTAGGGAAAATTATTAAAGCACTTCGATCCGATCGAGGTGGTGAATACTTGAGTGCTGAATTTCAAGACTATCTTAAAGAGAATGGGATTCTCTCGCAGTGGACCCCTCCGGCCACACCACAGCTCAATGGTGTAGTGGAGCATCGTAATCGAACCTTGATGGACATGATTCGATCTATGATGAGCTTCACTGAACTTCCTACCTCGTTTTGGGGCTATGCGCTCGAAACGGCGGTAATGTTGTTAAAAAATGTCCGCACCAAGGCAGTGGATAAGACTCCATATAAGATATGGATGGGCAAGCCGCCCAAATACTCATTCATGAGGATTTGGGGATGTCCTGCTTATGTGAAGCAGACAGTGGGAGATAAGCTGGATACTAGATCCATCTTATGTTACTTCATTGGGTATCCAAAGAATTCCATTGGATACTACTTCTACTATCCCAACGAAACAAAAGTGTTCGTTTCTAGAAATGCCACCTTTTTGGAAAGGGAGTTTCTACTTGATAGAAAAGGCAAGATAGTAGAAATCGAAGAGGTTCGAGAACCATTTGAAGTACCAAGTGAATCTCCCGCACCTCCAGAGCCAGTACCAAAAATGGTCGCACCTAGGAGATCCGAAATGGTTCCTAGAGCTCCTGAAAGATATGGTTTCCTCCTTGAAGACGATCAAAATGATCAAGTTATTGTATGTGATCCGAGAACTTTCAAGGAGGCAATTTCCGATGCTGATTCTAATTTGTGGCTTGAAGCAATGCAGTCTGAGATTGACTCAATGCATTCGAACCAAGTTTGGACTCTTGTTAATCCTCCCGAAGGAATTGTTCCTATTGGGTGCAAATGGATATATAAGAGAAAACTTGGGCCTGATGGTAAGGTACTAACCTACAAGGCACGACTGGTCGCGTAAGGTTACACTCAAAGGCAAGGTGTTGACTATGATGAAACTTTTTCACCAGTCGCAATGTTCAAGTCAATTAGAATCTTACTAGCCATAGCCGCATGGTACGACTATGAGATATGGTAGATGGATGTGAAAACTACGTTCTTTAATGGAAACATTAAGGAAGAAATCTATATGACGCAGCCTGAGGGCTTCACATCTGTAGGAAGTGAGCATAAGGTATGCAAACTTCAGTGATCGATCTACGATCTCAAACAAGCATCGAGAAGTTGGAACCTGAGATTCGATGAAACAATTAAGGAATTTGGTTTCATCAAGAATCCCGAGGAGCCATGTGTATATAAGAAGGTAGTTAAAAGCGCTGTGACATTCCTTGTACTTTATGTTGATGACATTCTACTCATTGTGAATGATGTAGGAATGCTGCAGTCAACTAAAGTGTGGTTGTATAGTAGATTCTCGATGAAGGACATGGGTGAAGCATCCTATATTCTTGGAATTCAGATCTATCGGGATAGTTAAGGAATTTGGTTTCATCAAGAATCCCGAGGAGCCATGTGTATATAAGAAGGTAGTTAAAAGCGCTGTGACATTCCTTGTACTTTATGTTGATGACATTCTACTCATTGTGAATGATGTAGGAATGCTGCAGTCAACTAAAGTGTGGTTGTATAGTAGATTCTCGATGAAGGACATGGGTGAAGCATCCTATATTCTTGGAATTCAGATCTATCGGGATAGATCGAAAAGGATGCTCGGACTCACCCAAGCTACCTACATCGATACCATACTTAAGCGGTTCTCTATGGAAGAGTCCAAGAGAGGACACCTACCTATGTGCCACGGGGTCACTCTATCTAAGTCTATGTGTCCAAAGACTGATGAGGAGATAGAGAGTATGACACATGTGCCATATGCCTCGGCAATAGGTAGTATTATGTATGGCATGATCTCAACTAGATCGGATGTTGCATATGCTCTGAGTGTCATAAGCCGCTACCAGGCCAACCTCGGCCAAATGCATTGGAGGCTGTGAAAGATATTCTTAAGTACTTACGAAGGACTAAGAATATGTTCATGGTCTATGGGGGTAGTGAACTAAAATTGAAAGGCTACAATGATTCTAGCTTCCAATGTGACGTGGATGATTCGAAGTCTACCTCTGGATTTGTATTCATTCTCAATGGTGGTGCTGTCTCTTGGAAGAGTTCCAAGCAAGACACCATCGCGGAACCACTAAGGCTGAGTACATCGCAGCATCAGCTGCTGCTAAGGAGGCGGTTTGGATAAGGAATTTCGTCCAAGAGTTGGGCATAATCCCTGATGGAGTTGGTCCGGTCCCGGTATACTGCGACAATACGGGTGCCGTTGCGCAATCAAAGGAGCCTAGGTCTCACCAAAGATCCAAACATATACTGAGGAAATACCACATAATCCGGGATATTGTGGCTAGAGGTGACATAGCAGTCGAGAGAGTCTCCTCTGCAGATAACATTGCCGATCCACTTATGAAGCCCTTGCCAGGACCGTTGTTTGAAAAACATCGCGAAACAATGGGACTGCGTCTGATGAGTAGTTGGCTATTGGGCAAGTGGGAGATTGTTAGAGTAGATGCCAAACTAGCCAACTTGTGGCGTGTGAGTTTTATAGACTCTTGTGTATTATTTATGAAATACGCATTTCTTATATGGCATTGTTTATTTTCATTATGATTATAATGTTAACAATTGTGTTGGATAAAAACCTAGAATGCACCATAGTGTATGTTAGATGTGATAGTGGATATGATGTCTATCATGAAACACATCTAATAGTCACTGTGTATTCTGAACTTGTTCCTAGTCGATTGAGCCATCAAAATGAGGATAAGACCGCCCGAGCTTGAGACTAGCATCTGCGATGTGAAGTACCATGTTTCGTTGGTAGGAAACATTGTGATGTTCTGAGCATGCAGATGCATAGTGACCTAGTGATCTATCGAACTACGCTCGTTCGGACTTTCCAAGTGGTTACCATTTGTCGAGTGGATAAGTCCGAGGTCTTGGTTGTACTGATTAGTCCTCACTACTCGAAACATCATTGAGACTCTACATGATAGGCGCCTCACTTTGACCCGTTTACCGACTCACTTGGGGTCATTAGGTGGCGGGATTGGGTGAGGTCCCGATGCATGTAGGAGTCGATGCTTCGTTGTCGAGGATTCACCGATCGCTTTCATGCGTGGATATCCTTTGCTATCTGAGGGGATAATAGTGTATAAATCTCTGGCCAGAGTAATGGATGTGTTTTAGGTAAATGGGTTTACCTAGTAACACTCGCGATGTCACTATTTGATCTCCAAGATGTATGCATAGTTATCGGATCTTTAGCGACTCTCGATTTACCAATGATCGTTGATCTGATCGGGATATATGTGTTGAAAGGACCGTACTGTACGCTAACCACGACCAATTGGTTCTTGCAGGCACTATCAGTGATACCTAGGGGATCATGGGGAGATGTTACTAGGCGCTTTACCATGATCCGTTGGGCAAGTCCGAGATTGTGATTTCGGAGTCACAATGGTTGTGGGCCCACGGCTAGCTGTATCCCTGAACCATTGAGGGTCACACAAGTACTGGATTCACGATTCCCGCACGGAAACTGAGCTCAATGTGTTGAGCATAGGAGGAGGATTTTAGGGAGTGTGACTTCCTAAAAGTCAACAGGGGTCAAATTGCGATTTCCCAAAATTTGAGGGGCTAAACTGTAATTTTGGACTAGGTGGTCTGAAAAATTGTTTTCAGATCATAATATTCAGTTTTGGAAACTGAGGCGATCGATCTGATCTGATCGACGATCGGGATTATGATGAAGCCACGGTGATTTAAATGAACCGAATGTTCATATGGACCTGGGCTTGACCCAAGTCCATTGGGCCGGTTCAAGCCCATGTATGTTTTAAATACAAAACTTGGTCTAGGGAATATTACATTACACTACACCTCACAACCCTAGCTCTCTAATTGCACTGCCCCCTCCTCTCCATAAACCTCACGGTCGCCGGCCACCTCTTGCGCCGCCGCCGTCCGCCGCCGCACCGTCGGCCGCCACCGGTGATCACGTGATTGGACTTGTTCCGATCAGCGTGACGAGGAGATTCTGTCCGTGGTGAATTCATCAGGCCTTCTTGTGCAGGCTGACTAAGGAGTCGTGTTTCTGGTCATGGACCTGATTAAGGAGGATCTACCGCCGCCTACCGTGAAGAGCCAGAATTCCCTGTGAATCTGGTTGGAGCCAGACGCCTATACGACAGCAAGGTGACACTCTATAAAAAATCCTATGTATGTTTTATGCCGCCTACCGTGAAGAGCCAGAATTCCCTGTGAATCTGGTTGGAGCCAGACGCCTATACGACAGCAAGGTGACACTCTATAAAAAATCCTATGTATGTTTTATGATTTGATTTATATGTATTGAACGATTTCCGGGGCAATTTTTAAACTTCCACTGCGCCCCCGGGAAACGGGATCCGGATCCGCCATTGTCGCCAACAGATATGTGCTCATGCTTGCTGTTCTGTGATGCTGTGTATATTGTCTTGTTACCTGTTGCATTGTGTTGCACTGCATACACGCATCTGTTGCATGTTTTTTCAGATCTCTTGTAGCTGTGCGTGTTGCATGTTGTTTCAGATCTCTTGTAGTTGTGCCTTTCGATTGCTGAATTGAGCGTGCCAGGGTGTTTGTAGAGGCGAGCGGGAGCCGTACCTCATCTCCCTGCTGGGACTGTTAGCCACCTTAAGCGGAGTGGGTAGCTCCCACATCTCACGTGTTGGGCAACAGTATGTTGAGCATCGTTTATGCACCTGGTACCGTGTGCTGAGACGAGTGGGTAGCTCCCATATACTCACACACATTGTGGCCACTGTCTTCTGTTCAGATTCCAATTGTTGAGCTGCCTTTGGAATCCTTTGGCTCCCTGTGTTCGGTTGTAGCCTTGATCTCATGCATAGCATTTGCATTTTATCTGTTTCTATCTAACTGCTGTTTTCAGTTGTTCTCCGTACTGGGGTTTGACCACTGTCCCTCTGGGGCTTGGTTGTTTTTTGCATGTGTGTGTATTCAGGTTATCATGGTTACTCTGCTTTTCGTGGAGTAGACCCAACTGGAGGTGCCCCAGGAGGTGGTTAGAGTGTCCCAGTTAGCGTATAACATATTATGTATCAATACTGTTAGCCGGGGGTTGTCATGTGCTTTGTAGTAGATGTTATTTGGTACTGGATATGTAGTTTAATGCTACTGTTGTACTGAATTGTTTGTTAAACTGGGATATTTTAAGTATTGTTGTATTTTAAATTATATGTTTTAATAGTTAGGCCAAAGTGAAAATTCTAAGCCACTTTTGTATGCTTCCGCTATTGTTTTGCGTGGTTTAACTCTGTGTTGTGCACGAGGCCTGACAAGGACTGACTTGTATTGTAGTTCCGGAAGGTTTTGAAGAGGACTAAATCTATTAAAATTTGAAGTGAGAGGAGGGAAATGAGCAGTAGGTCTTTGAGACGGTGTCTTTGAAGGTGTTGTTGGTTGATGAAGTTGAACTAACTCTTTTGTAGTAATTTTGGGCATCTCATAATCTTTTGGAGTTTGAATTTTTTGCTTTGATGGATCCATCTGCAAAAAGTTTTGTTTACCTTGAAAATTCTCTGGTTAGGAAGTCTGGAAGAAAATTATCTTCCCCTTTGATAAATTCAATTTCAAAATCAAAAACAAAAAGAATGGCTTGCCAACGGGCAAAAATCTGTCTTGAAACAAGATTTTGAACATCTTTTAAAATGACTTCCTTCGCATATTTACAATCAACTCGTAAAAGAAAAGTTTTGTTAAAAAGGTCATCTTGAAATTTTGAAGTACATAAAACAATCGATAAAATTTCTTTTTTGATGGTTGAATAATTTTTTTGTTGTCCGAACCATAGACCAGAATGAAATCTGAATAATTGTTCTTGTGTTTCTAGACGTTGTTTGAGAATGCCACCGTAACCTATGTCAGAGGCATCTGTTTCTACTATCATGAAGGCTGTTGGGTTAGGATACCTAAGCAGGGTAAAGAATTAATGTGTTGGTTTTTGTTGTGTATGAGATTAATTTGTTTAAAAATTGAAGAATTTTGTAATAAAAATATTTCCCTTTGTTTGACAGATGTTATGAAAGGAAATAAAATTTGACGACTATGTATTTTGGTGAACACACCCTTATTATTGAGATGAAAGGGGTTTATTTGAGTAAGGAATGGAGTGTCGAGAATCATATCCTGAGATATGTCATGGACTATAGTGAAAACATTTTTGAAACAATATCCATTGTTACAAATATGAGCTTTGGATAATTTGTATTTTACATCTAGAGATTGTGAATTGGTAGTGTATAATTGTTTTGTTGTTTTTTCATAATATTTTGAGGGTATGACTCCTTCTCGTAAAACATTATGATATGCTCCAAAGTCAATAAGAGCAATAAGGGTAATTTTTGAAATCAGTTATAACTAAATCGATATTAACATACCATTTTTTAAATTCAATTTTTGTATGGAGTTAATGAAATTACTTGTTGATGCTTTATTAGGAGGGTCAATATTTATTTCATCAATATCAACGGGTATGGAGTTTTGTGAATTAATAAGTAATAATTTAGTTTCCAATTCTATATCTTTTTCATGGAGGGAAAATAAATCTATTTGAAGTTGGTTAACCTGTTTTTTGAGGATATTTACTTCTGTTTGTAAATATTTTGTTGTAATTTGTTTAAGGATACTTTGTTGAGGATATTTGTTAAATACTGTACTGAGGTTGAAATGTTCTTTGACTGGATCCCATTTTGAACTTGATTCATAAAGTATTAAATCTTTTAGTTTATTGAGATATTGTTTTTGTGTTTCAGGATCTGGAATTTGTTGTACCAGATCAAGTATGGCTTCTTTTTTATCTTTTGAGATGACGCACAAATGGCAAATGCCTTTTGAAGATTGCACATTTTCAGGTTCAGAGTCATCTTTTGTAGAAGTACTGGTATCACTGGAGATGTCATCTATTAATTCATTAATTTGTTGCTTTTGATTTTTTCTGTGATTCTTCTTAGGTTTTTTAAGACAATTATTTGACGTGGGCCTGGTTGGTTACAATTCCAACATTTTAATGTGTTTGATTTAATATGAGATTTTCTATGTTTTCTGAATTTTTGACTAAATTTTGAGGCTTTAGAGTATGATTGAAATATTTTCTCTTTCTTTTTTCGGAGGATGGAATGGGGGTCAATGTTCATAAGTCCGAACATTGAACAGAAGCTGCCCAACTCTTTGCGAGTTGTTGTTTTATCAGCTTTATATTTAGCTTGAAGTTTGAGTTCAGAACATAAAAGATAATCCTTCTTTTTTTATGAATGCGAATAACTGGCCAAAATTCATGTCCCCGAAAGGAATGTCTTCAGTGCCAATCATGCTTTTTAATTTTTGAATAATTCTATCAGCAAAGAGGCGAGGTAATCCCGTTATGAAACGTTCTTTCCAAAAAGACATGTTATAGTCCTCTCGGCGAAGAACATGTGTAAGGAAAACATCCTTACCAACGATAGTCAGTTAAGGATGGGCATTTCAGATTTGTTAGAACTATTTTTGATGAATTAAATTCTTCATTTGGGTTTCCAATGAAATATATCGAGATAGTAATGATTAAGTATTCACAGAAATCATTTTGTTCATTGATATTACTAGCATCATCTTCAATTTGAATAGTGTGATTTAAAATACTTAATTTTGAGTCGAGGGGTAATGCATTATCGCACCAGTTTCTCAATTGACCAGTAAAACCTTGAATAATCAATGTTGTGGATGTTTCTTCATTTATACCTTTAATCTTATAGGATGCGAGAGCCATGCCCATTTCTTGCAAAGTATTTAGAATTTCATATTCAGATTTGTCATCTATATTCCATTCAATTATTGATCGAACATCGTATTTTGTACTTTTGAATTGGTTTCTTTCTTTGTAACCAATATCAACAGGCGTAGGCCGTCGATAGTAATTACGATAATTCGTATTAGTATAATTATTATTGAATCGTCTTCGTCTATTATATATTTTATTAATTTGATTTTCATCATCAGTAAAGGGGTTTTCAAGAAGATTGACCTCGTTTTCTGAATCTGAGTTAGATTCAGAAGTACTGGAAATTTGAGATTCATTATTTTGTGTATTAGTTTCGACACAATTGATCTTACTTCCTAATGTTCCAATTTCTGAGTTTTTTGTAGAGATTTTATTTAGAAGGAAATCAGTATTAGTATTGAAGCTTATTTGTTTTTCTTTTTCAGTAGGAATGAATTTTGTTTGGAAAAAATGTTTAGATATTGTATCCTTAAATATTGATGATTTCGGTTGTTGAGTTTGAGTAATATTGTTTGATATGTGGTCAACTTGATTAGCCATTGTTTTAAGGATTTGATTAGAATAATTATTTTGTTGAAAAATTTTATTAATGTCTTCTGTATTGACAGGCTCTTTGTCATTGTGTCCTCGTTTAAAAGGATCAGCTATGACGTCACCTTTGGGAGTGTGTAGCTGTAATGTTTGTAAAGGAGGATGGACACCAGTAACAGTTTCATTGTTACTTAATGTCCATTTTTTATGTAAGCTTGTATTAACTTGAATGATAGATTTATTTTGAAAATCATTAAAGCCTTCAGCCGATAAGAATATTGTTAAAAATATATAAAAAAGAATATTTGATTTGATTGTTTTCATTTCGATAATCCATTCAGAATAATTTTGTCTTTAATTTATTGATCAAGTTTGTTATACCACTTTCGTTTTTCATTATGGAATGTATCTTGCATTTCTTCATTTAAATAATCAAAATCTGGCTGAAATTCTTTTCCAGTTGTGATCATCATGACCATACTGGAGATTGAAGGAGATGTTGGAGGAGAATAATTTTGAGGTGATGAAGGACCTGATCTAGTTTGAGGAATATGAGTGACAAATTCATATTGTGAAGTATTTTTTGAAAATGTGGAGAATGAATGACGAGATTGAGATTTACTTAAAGCTGGTGTGGAAGCAGACTTTGTTGGTGAATTAAATTTTATAGTGATTTTCCCATCGTCTTCTTCAATAATTTGTGAAATATCTTTACGTTCTATATTTCTGGGTATTTGAGGTGTATTGATTATAAATTGTTATGGAATGGTTACTTCATTCCATTTTAATATTTTGGGTGTGAAGACCGTAGGTCTATCAACATCTATTTGTAACAATACTATCTCTTCTTTCGAAGAAGGCAGACTGTTATACTTTGGGTTGAGTTGGGAAGACAGAAGTATAAAGTAGACTCTGTATATGATTGCAAAGTTCTTGCAGGGATGAAATTCATATCCATGGATATGAACATATCAAATTAATGAATCTAAAATCATGGGATCTATGAGATCCACCGAGAAATTTGGAGAATAATTGAAGTATATAGGACCATTACATATATTTGTTTGAATCATTGACAGAAGAGATGTTTGATATTTCTTAAGTATTTTGTCTCTTAAGGCTAGGTATATTGGAGTATCTACTCCAATATGAACTAACGGTTTGACTGCTATTTGAATTAAACCGAAATGTAAATATCTATAGTTTTTCTGAATATATTTTGAATTGTTGTATTATTTAAGAGAGCGATAATTTGGGAGTCTTCTTGGATTGATAAAGTTTCTTCATGTGTTTTTATAGAAAATGCTGTTTTGAAATCTGTGCATCCTATCTTATAGATGTTTTTATTTGTTTTCGAGGGATAGATCTTATAGAAGCTCCACTCTGTCTAGCCTGGTTATCTGAAGAACCTGCAAAGGCCAACCGAGACCCAAGCAGCCCAAAAATAGGGAAAGGAAACAAGGTCAAACCTCAGTACGAAGAGCACTCATAAAACAGCAACTCATAAAACATGCAATATTCACATCATGATATGCATGAGGCTGTCAAGGAAAATCGGTCATCTAGGCCAAAAACTCAGCTGGAAAATCTCAATTGAGCCTCAACACCACGCACAGACAATCGGCCGGTGGAATCATCGATCCGTGATCTTCAGGTCCGTCGACCATCACAGCTCAGTGGTCTTCAGGCGCGACGACTCAGTCGGCCACGACTTCGATGATAGCATTGGACCTTTCAGGCGCGACTACTCAGCCGGCCGATCATAATGATACCTCGACTCGGGTCATCAATCAAACATTAGACTCAATATGTATGCATGAATGCCAGGAATATCAATTCTCACATATATAAATCAACGTAAACAGAACAAGTAAATCACATAACAGCCAAGTCAAGTCTGTTCACGTAAACACCCAGATCACAGCATTCAGATCATGCTGAAATATTCACATGCTTATGTCCAAAGATGTTTAAATAAGCTCAATTCGTACCTCAAACAACTTCTAATACCTCGACAGATCTCGCAGACACAGCTCCAACAGCCTGCTCAAAACTGCTACTCACGAGCTCCTCCAAAACTCAATGGAAAATGCCTACAAGCCCAAATCTGTCAAAGTATCTAGCAATCAGCTCATATATAAGCTTCTACAGCTTACAGCCTAAAGCCACGTAGCCAAAAACAGCTACCTCAACTCAACAAAGCACTATCCAACTCTAAATCGAAGCTTAGATCGGTAAGAAATCACTTACCCAGAAGCTCTAAAGAACAGAAGAACGACTGGTCAACAATCACGAAGGTGCTCGAACCTGCAACCACTTCGCGCTCCCTCAACTCGCCGATCTAAAGCTCCAAACTTGTATAAATCGAAAGCTCTAAGAGATGCAAACCCAGCGCCACCAGCCTTGCTACAAACGGCGGCGTAAATCAACGACAATATCAAGAAATAGGGTTCAAATGAACAATACTAATCGAGGGTTCTTGGGGAAGAAGATAAGAAAAATATCGGGTCTAAATTTCTCTAAGTGTTGATCGACACTTATATTTAAATCCTCAAGTCAAAGCTACAGTGAAAGTCAATCACCGAAAATTTCAGATCTTAGCGCTATTCAGATCTCAGCGCTAACTCAAATCTGACTCCGCTATCTCAGATCTGACTTCTCTACATTAAACACGCGCTACTAATCAAAACGGCGTCGCACAAGAGTCCCGCTCGCTAACGCTAAACGACGTCGCGTTGACTCCAGATCTGAAACAGATCTCATGAACTCAGACCCGCTAACGCTCATCCATATTTGACCAAATCTGAAATCCTCAAACCGCACCGGTCTACCCCAAACTCACGAACCGGATCGGTCTACACAGTACCATTGACTAACACTTGACTTATCTTCGCTAACAAAATCTATTTTCTTTCACAACACCAGATCTGACTAGTACCCGAAACGACATCGTGTCACTAATACTCAACCCCCGTATACCCGAGTGATCCAAAACGGCATCGTTTCGCTTTTCGCTCACGAAAACTCACTCATACACGCGAGGAACAGATCTGGACACCCAGATCTTACTCAAATCTGATCCGTTCTATACCAAATCTGAAAATCCGAAAATCCGAAATCACCAACGGAAATACCAATCCCTTCAAATCTGAAAACCCGATGGTTAACTTCTCTATTACCTAATCCTCGCCCAAATCTGATTAACTAATAAATTACCAAATTAACAATTTCTAGTCCTCACACTCTCCCCCACTAGAAATGGATTTCGTCCTCGAAATCAAACTACGGCAACAGATCAAAATCAAGTAAAAACACCAGAAATCACCAAAACTAACACCAACAATCTGCCCAGCATAACTCAATGCTTAAAAAAACCACAAATCATGGGCACAAATCAACTCAAAACACGAATCAACAAGTCAGAAGGTTTACCTGGAAATCTACTGTCATCGCTCAAACAGATGAGGCCACTCCTGT
>KV013402.1:41051-68448 GCA_001598015.1 Dorcoceras hygrometricum
TGATCTTTCATATGCTGCACAAATTCAGGAGTAGATAACTGTTTCTCACAAATATCTTCCCAACAGATTGGAGATCTACACTTTCGACCATACAAAGCTTCGAATGGAGTCATCCCGATAGTCACATGGTAGCTGTTGTTATAAGAAAATTCAACCAAGGATAAAGAATCCTGCCAGCCACCGCTAAAATCCAACACCACAGCTCGTAGCATATCTTCTAAAATATGAATGGTCCTCTCGGATTGGCCATCTGTCTGAGGGTGATAAGCTGTACTCAAAGCCAATCTTGAACCCATAGCTGCTTGCAAGCTCTTCCAGAATCGGGAAGTAAATCTTGGATCTCTATGGGACACTATCGAAACCGGCACTCCATGCAATCTAACCACATGGTCGATATACAACTTCGTCATCTTCTTCATCGAACACCTCACATCATAGGGAATGAAATGGGCTGACTTAGAAATCCTATCAACAACAACCCAAATCGCATCACATCCCTTATTCGATCGAGGTAAATGAGTCACAAAATCCATGGCGATGTGCTCCCAATTCCATTGAGACACTCCAAACTCTGTAGCAATCCACCAGGTCTCATCCTCTCATCCATGACATGTTGGTTGAATTGGCAATTCAAACATCGTGCTACAAATCCAGAGATATTGTTCCTCATGCCTTCCCACCAATAGTGCGACTTCAAAGCATGATACATTTTCTTCTCACCGGGATGCACACTGTATCGACTACAATGGGCTTCATTCAAAATAGTCTCTTTCAAATCAATCAGGTTCGAAACCACCAATCTACCACGGAATCTCAGACATCCATCAAAAGCGATAGAAAATTCTTCTGACTGACCATATTGGGCTTTAATCTTCAACTCATAAATATACGGGTCAGTTCTCTGCGCTGCTCTAATGTCTACAAAAATCTGTGGCTCAACATGAAAAGAAGAAACCAAGAAATACTGATCATTTGGATGATAACGCCATCTAGAAGTCCCCAAATCCTCATGGACTTTGGATATACTCATCGACGTCAACATCGCAGGCTGGGCTTTCCTACTCAAAGCATCGGCCACTAAGTTCATTCGCCCAGGCTGATACTGAATCTCACAGTCAAAATCTTTGAGCAACTCCATCCAACGACGTTGTTCATATTCAAATCAGACTGTGTGAAGATATACTTCAAACTCTTGTGGTCCGTGTACACCACAAATTGCTCACCATACAAATAATGATGCCAAATCTTCAAGGCAAAAACAATCGCAGCCAACTCTAGATCATGATCGAGGTATCTCGTCTCATGGGCTTTCCACTGTCGAGATGCATAGGCTATCACATGCCCGTTCTGCATCAACATGCATCCCAAACCACTCAGAGAAGCATCAGAGCACACTACAAAACCTTCAGAACCCGAAGGCAATGCCAACACATGAGCAGTAGTCAACTTCTCTTTGAGCAACTGGAAACTCGACTCACACTCATCAGTCCAAACAAATTTCCTATCTTTCTGGGTCAACTGAGTCATCGGCCTGGCTATTGAAGAGAAATTCTCGTTGAAGCGTCTGTAGTAGCCAGCCAAACCCAAGAAAATACGGATCTTGAAAACATTCCTAGGTCGTTCGCAGTTAAGAACTGCTTCGACCTTGATCAACAGAAATACCTTGCGCTGAAATAACATGACCCAAAAAGACCACCTTATCCAACCAAAATACACACTTGCTGAACTTCTCATACAACTGTGAGTCTCTCAGTTTCTGCAACACCAATCTCAAGTGCTCTTTATGCTCTCTGTAGCTCATCGAAAACATCAGGATGTCATCTATGAATACAATCACAAAATGATCGATGTACTCACTAAAGACGCGATTCATCAAATCCATGAATACAGTAGGAGCATTCGTCAATCCAAAAGACATCACAAGAAATTCATAATGCCCATAACTCGTCCTGAAATCCGTCTTCGCCACATCAGCGTCTTTAATCTGCAACTGATGATAACCAGATCGCATATGAATCTTGGAGTACAATGCCGATCCTTGCAGTTGATCAAACAAGTCATAAATCCTCGGCAAAGGATACTTGTTCTTAATCGCCGCTTTATTCAACTGCCGAAAATCCACGCACATCCTCATAGATCCATCCTTCTTCTTCACAAAAAGAATCGGAGCTCCACAAAGCAACATACTCGGTCTAATGAAGCCTTTCTCCAAAAGACCACTCAACTGATCCTTGAGTTCCTTCAACTCAGCTGGCGCCAACCGATACGGAGCTCTAGAAATCGGGGCTGTCCCTGGCACCAACTCTATGCTGAAGTCAATCTCTCGTCTCGAAGGGAATCCAGGAATATCATCCGGAAACGCATCTGGGAACTCACGAGGAATAGGGACATCACTCAACCCTACTCTCGATTCATTTGAAACATCCAAGACATAGATCATAAACCCAGAGTTCTCTAGTGACAACAAACCAAACATCTCCATGGCAGACACTAATGGAATCTTAGGTCACTAATCAGCACCATAGAAATCTCATTTCTCTCCAAATCGAGGTCTAAACCTCACTATACCATGGAAATAATCAACAGTCTCTCTATAATCCGACAACACATCCATACCCAAGATGCAGTCGAAATCTCTAATCACTAGAGAAATCAAATTCGTCACCAACACCTTCTCATCAAACCTAAGCACACAATCAAACACCACCTCATGGGAAAACAAACTCAGGCCAGCAGGAGTAGATACGGAGACAACATCACACAGTGGGGTAGAACTCAACCCACACTCATACACAAACAAATCAGACATAAAGGAGTGTGATGCTCCCGTATCAAAAAAAACTCGTGCAGAAAAATCAAAGATAAAGAAAGTAACTGCAATCACTCCCCCAAGTATCTCATCAGCTTTCTCTCTCGTCAAAGCATTCATTGGGCCTGCTGCGGTCCCGAAAACTGAGGTCTCGAAGGTCCTCCAAACCTAGACGGTTCACGTAGTTGGAATCCAGTTCGTTGGGACTGAACGAAAGGTTGCGGTCTCTGTGAGGAACCACCAGCTGAACCTTGCTGCGACTGAATCAAGGGCTGTCCACCCATCAAAGGACACACTCTAGAAAAATGTCCTGGTTGGCCACACTTGATGGAAAAGACCTCAAAATCCACGGCACTGTGAAGTCATATGCTTACCTCCGCACTGACAACACGCTACTCCTCCTGAACCACTGCCACCAGAGCTAACGAAACCAGAGGAACTCAAATTTGATCGTCTCTTAACTGCTTTCCTTGAGGCTTGAACTTCTGGCGATTCGACTGTTGACGTTTTAGGAGACTGAAACGCATACATCCCTTCAGGCACAAGATGGAAACCACGCCCAGCTGTCGGCTGAACCTGATTCTACGCTTCCAACAAACTCTCCTCAATGTCCACCGCTCTATCCACTGCTTCAGCATAAGTCACAGGAGAACCAACCAAAACCGTACAGAACAAATCAGGCTTCAAACCTCTCATAAACTTGTTCCTCTTCGTCCTCTCCTGGTTAGCCACATGGGGAACATACGACGAAAGCGATGAAAACTGCCTAGCATATTCGGCCACCTTCATGTCCCCTTGCTTCAGATTAATCAAACTCTCGTTCTCGATTATGTAGTAGGACTCAGGGGTATACTCCTGTCGAAAAGCTGCACAGAAGCTCTCCCAAGTAATCAAAGTCTCACTCTCTCTCATAACTCGGGAAGTACCCTTCCACCAACGTTGAGCATTCTCCCTCAACTGCAAAACCTCTAGCTTCAATCTCCTCTTATGAGAATACTCTACAACATCAAACAATTCCTCCATATGTTTAAACCATCCTTCAGCCATCAGACCACCTTTAGCGCTAGTGAATGTAGGGGGATTCGTTCATTGGAACTATGAGACCCGAACGTTTTGCCATTCAGATGTTGGTCGGGTTAGGACCAGCTGTTGGTCGATGTGCTTGGTGTAGCCATTGGGTGTCGTTTAATGTTAGAATCAGCGGTTGGAAAGATATCAGGTGTTGCGTGGAGGACGTCTGTTTGAGTATCAGCTGTTGGGTCAGCCGTTGGTGACATCTGGTTCAGATGTGTGTATCAGCTGTAGCAGTAGGAATCAGTTGAAGCAGCAGTGCTTCGTTATATTTCAAACGTTGGATTCAGTCGTTGCATGTTAGCGTGTTTTGTAGCGGGTAGCGAAACTACGTTGTTTGGATTAGTTGAGATGACACCGTTTTTGTTAAGTGCTAGGAGATTCAGCTGTTGGTGTGTTAGCATGTATTCAGCTGTTGCGAGAGATTCGTTGTTGCTTAGTAATCGGCTGTTGGTTAGCGATCAGTAGTTGCTAGAGAGTGACGTGTCCCCCTCTCTGTGCGATGTCGTTTTGTTTAGTTATTCGTTGTTTAGCGATAGGACATAGCTGATACAAGATTTCAGCTGTTGGTTGGGAATATTAGTTGTGACAACTGAGTTTGTCGGTGGACCTGTTTCCCAGTAGTCAGTTGTGACTTTTAATAAGGGACTTAGCTGTTGTTCTCTATTATTGTTTCCCCGACACTTACAAATATTTCCCGTGAACCTTATCTTGTCGTGATACCCTAGTTACTGTTCACAGTAATCTTTTTCGTTTCAATTGCCATCGGTAGATAGCTCCGACGAGAGCGAGAGTGGTGGCGTTGGACTCCTCTTGCTAAGGCGTTTCGTCTCATACCCTTTTCGTAGGCAGCAGAGGAGTTGGAAGAGGATCACAGAGACATCTCTCTTCTCTAGTCTGTTAGCATAAGCGTCGGATTTCGCATCCTATCCTAGCTTTTTGGGGTAAGTAAGATTCTACCTTTAAGCTTTGATTAGAGCTTTTCATGATGATGGTAAGGTAGATCTAGCGATGGTGGAGGCGTAGCTTCCAGCTGCTATGTTTCTGAGTTGTAGTCCTTGAGCAATTGCTTGTATTGGCTTAACAGGTGGTGGATCTGCGTTGCTAGGACTTTCATTGTGGAAATCTGCATGTGCTAGGTATACGTTGTTTAGCGATAGGACATAGCTGATGCAAGATTTCAGCTGTTTGTTGGGAATATTAGTTGTGACAACTGAGTTTGTCGGTGGACCTGTTTCCCAGTAGTCAGTTGTGACTTTTAATAGGGGACTTAGCTGTTGTTCTCTATTATTGTTTCCCCGACACTTAGAAATATTTCCCGTGAACCTTATCTTGTCGTGATACCCTAGTTACTGTTCACAGTAATCTTTTTCGTTTCAATTGCCATCGGTATATAGCTCCGACGAGAGCGAGAGTGGTGGCGTTGGACTCCTCTTGCTAAGGCGTTTCGTCTCATACCCTTTTCTTAGGCAGCAGAGGAGTTGGAAGAGGATCACAGAGACATCTCTATTCTCTAGTCTGTTAGCATAAGCGTCGGATTTCGCATCCTATCCTAGCTTTTTGGGGTAAGTAAGATTCTACCTTTAAGCTTTGATTAGAGCTTTTCATGGTGATGGTAAGGTAGATCTAGCGCTGGTGGAGGCGTAGCTTCCAGCTGCTATGTTTCTGAGTTGTAGTCCTTGAGAAATTGCTTGTATTGGCTTAACAGGTGGTGGATCTGCGTTGCTAGGACTTTCATTATGGAAATCTGCATGTGCTAGGTATAATTCAGAAGTTAAGGTATGGATGTTGAGCTTGTATTACGGCTTGGAATTGGCATGGATATTATGTGTTTGCTGTGTATGCATTGCTTGTTGTTTATGTGCTGGTTCAGCTGTTGAATTGCATACGCATTGTCATTTCCATTTCAGCTGTTGTAGCCTTGCCTTGTAGTGCTGTTTCTGTTACGTACCAATATGCGAGGGCGAGCGGCAATACCGCACTCTCATCTCACTGCTGGGATCTGTTAGCCACCATGCGCCGAGTGGTTAACTACCACAGTTCATGGGTTGGGCAACGGCAGGTAGAGCTATTGATGAATCTGGTATTCGGGTGTGGTGTAAAGATGAGTGGGTAATTCCCATATGCTTGTACGCACACCGTGTCCACTATTCCTTGAAGAATCTATTGTCAGCTGTGAGCTATTCTTTGAGTTCTTTGGCTCCCTGTTGAGGTCGAAGCCTTCAGCTGTTGTTCTGTTCCTCATGCATGGCATCTACATTTTATCTATTGCTGTGTATTGCTGTTTTATAGTTGATCTCCGTACTAGGGTTTGACCCCTTTGTCCTTCTGGGGCTTGTTTCGTTGTTTCTTGTTGTTGTGTTCAGGTTTTTCAGGATTTGCAGCTGGTCGAGGTTTTGATCCAGCTGGTGGTGCCCCAGGAGGTGGTTAGAGTGTCCCAGTTATGTATAGTATTTATATGCACTGGTATCACCGCGGGTGGGATGTCTCGGGTGATGCTTAGCTCTATATAGCTGTCAGTCTATCAGTACTTGTGTTGTATTCTGCCGTTGGGCAGTTGTTGTACTTGACTATTGGTGCTGTTGTGGATTTATAAACCTAGGATATTTTTAGTATCGTGTATTTTTAAAATTTTCTGTTTTTAATCCGTCAGGCCTAAGCGAAAATTTTAAGCCACTTTTTGCTATTCTTCCGCTAGTTTTGCGTGGTTTTACTCTGATGAGTGCACGAGGCCTGACATTTTTGGTATCAGAGCTTAAGCTGGGATAAGCTCGATTTCTTTGATCACACTTGAGTCTAGGCACAGTGTTACTTGTGCTTGACTATGTGATTTATGTGCTGCATATTGTTTGCGTTATGTGATTTCTATGCTGTATCTGTTCTGTGTTATCTTATCCTGTTTAGTGCCTTCTTAGATGCCGCCTAGACGTAGGGGTAGAGGTAGGGGTCAGTTTCAGGAATCAGAAGGTCAGAACGAGGATCAGCGTAGTGTTACTCTTCGTGGTCGTGGTAGGCGTGTGTAGGATGAGGTTGATGACTTGACAGCCCGAGTGGACAGCATGGAAATTGTGATGGCGAGGTTCCAAAGGCTGAGTTCCCAGGTTTTCAACGATGATGAGTCTAGCGCTGATGCGGACTCTTGGTTACAGCATATCACGGGTCTGTTCGACCGTGTGCAGTATAACAATAGACTTAGGTTGAGTTTGGCGACTTTCCAGCTTAGGAAAGGTGCGGAGCGCTGGTGGAGAGGCGCTTCGAGGACTTTGGAGGAGACCGGTGTGGGGATTACTTGGGACAGTTTCTGCGTTGCCTTTCGGCAGGAGTAAGTTCCGGAGTCGTACGCGAACACTCGTGAGCGAGAGTTTGATAACTTGGAGCAGGGTACCATGTCGGTGTGAGAGTATGCTCGGTTGTTTTCTTCTCTTTTGGCATATGTTCCACATGTTGCTGGCCGGGAGAGGGCCAAGAGGACTAAGTTTATTGAGGGTTTGAATGAAGAGCTGTATTTCTTTGGTGCTGACGAGCAAACCAAAGAGCTATGCTGAAGCAGTGGATAATGCGATCGATATCGAGGAAGGTATGCGGAACCGGAGGTCTCATGCTAGGACTCAGGGTGCTCAGAGTGTCCGTCCCGCTGTTCAGGGAGCGTAGTCTTCCCAGTCTTTGCAGTCAGCCCATCAGCCCCAGCAGCAGCAGCAGTTAGCGCAACAGTCTAGACGCTAGAGGTTTAGACCTCGTGGCCAGCAGTTTAAGAAGAAGTCTGGTTCTGGCAGCTCTAGTAGCAGTGGTTCTAGGGCAGAGTTTTGTGGCTTCTGTGGAGGCAAGCATCCGTTGACTCAGTGTGTTGGTGTTCAGGGCTCGTGTAACCTCTGTGGTCAGTATGGACACTTTGCGAGAGTGTGTCCGTTGGCTGGATCTCAGCAAGCCGCAGCCCACCTCAGAGTCGAGGAGGATCATCTAGGGGTCGTTCCTCTCAGTTTCCACGGCCTAGGATGGGAGAGACGTAGTTTAGGCCGTTCCAGCAGCCTGGTCCATCGCGTTTTGGACAGTCTTCTCAGCCGCTTTTCTCTGGACCCCAGCATGCTCAAGCGAATGCCATTACGAGGGAGCAAGCAGAGGGCACGCCGAGTGGAGTTATTACAGGTAACTTTTCTGTCTTTGATTTTCCCACGCGTGTGTTGTTTGACACCGGCGCATCAAATTCGTTCATTTTTTATGCATTTGTGGTCGAGCATGGATTGCATACCACTTATTTGCACGGTTTTGTGTCTGTTTCTACTCCTGGCGGCACAAGCCTGTACTCCCAAGAGGTTTTGTTGGATGGCGTTCTGAGGTTTGGTGAGCATGCGTTAGTAGCGAATTTGATTCTTTTGATGTTGTGGGATTTCGATTGTTTATTGGGAATGGACGTGTTGTCGAGCTATAGGGCCACCATGGATTG
The DNA here is from genome assembly GCA_001598015.1 of Dorcoceras hygrometricum. Taxonomy (NCBI): domain Eukaryota; kingdom Viridiplantae; phylum Streptophyta; class Magnoliopsida; order Lamiales; family Gesneriaceae; genus Dorcoceras; species Dorcoceras hygrometricum. Next base: position 49,373 of record KV013402.1, read on the forward strand.
TTTCCAAGGAGTTGTGCGTTTTAGGCCTCCATCTTGCGAGAAATGGAATTTCTATGGCCATGATTCCCAGTCGAAGATTCCGTTAGTCTTTGCGATGGAGATTTTCAGCCTTTTGTCGTTAGGGAACGCTGGCTTTATGATTTATGCGTTGGACGCATCTTCTTCTTAGTGCGTGGAGCTTAGAGACGTCCCCGTTTGTAACGCCCCAAAAATCCATAGGACCATATATTTGAGCCTTTACTATTTTAAGGGTCTATTTGATATTGCGTATTTCATCCTTAAGTTCATTTTAAATTGTTTTGAAGGCTGATTTCAGATGTTGATTGGAAAACAAGATGCGGAAGGTTTCCAGGCAGTTGTCGTCCGAGCACAAACATGAGCAAGATTTCAAATAGAAAAAGTTTTCAGCTGGACAAGCTAGTTCTTCTTTTTAAAATCTCTTGGTAAAATTTATAAATTCAAAACAGTAATAGGGATTTTTTGGTTAAAACCTTTTAAAAAGGACACGGTTAGGTAGGACACCCATGCCTACTTGAGTGCAATTACCTACTACAAATCATATCTCATATATGATTGTTTTCGTAAATGGGAACTTCATTGTTGTCCAGAATTTTCTTTGTTTATCTCCAAATTTTAGAAGAGTGCTCGTGGTGGTGCTTGTGGAGGACTCCTGTTTAGACCAGCTGCTCTTGCGTTCCTTCGCTTAAGGCAAGTAAAAGCTGATTCTTGCTACGCCATTTTAAAGTATATATTGTTCTTTTCATGTGTTGCTTGCCTGTTTACGTTAAGATAAGTTATGTTTATGTTCAAGTATGTTTAAGAAAATGAAAGAATGATCGGGTTCAAAATTATAATTCTATTTCGAAACTTTGAAAGAATGCTTCGAAGAAGATGAAGGTGTCGTTTTTAAAATGCTGAGCAGTCGGGTTTAAGTCGTATGTTCATGAATGTTCTTCCTTCTAGTGATTGGTAACGTCTGAATTTGATGCTATGTAATCGGAGTTGCTAGTCGAATCAGAAGTTAAGTCTGGTTTGATAAGCAACAGCTGGTAGCGTAGTTGTGGTTCAGCTGTTGCATTGTTTCGAATTCAGCTGTTGCATTGTTTCGTATTCAGCTGTTGCATTGTTTCGAATTAATCTGTTGCATTGTTTCGTATTCAGCTGTTGCATTGTTTCGTATTCAGCTGTTGCATTTTTTATATTCAGACGTTGTTCTTAATAATGTCTAGATGTTGGTTGTTCAAACATCTGAGTTCCTTTGTTAAAAATCATTAACATCTGAGTTGACCAACATCAGCTGTTCACTGTTCATATGATATTTCCTTAGCGTCAGCTGGTCACTGTTCATATGATATTTCCTTAGCATCAGCTGGTCACTGTTCATATGATATTTCCTTAGCGTCAGCTGTTCACTGTTCATATGATATTTTCTTAGCGTAAGCTGTTCACTATTCAAAGAGAATTTCCTATCGCAGCTGATACCTGATGACACTCCTAATTCATAGTCACAGCTGCTCACTGATAGAAATATATTTCCACCGTCAGAGTCTTTTCCACTATAGCAATACTATTCCATTAGCAACATCTGAAATTCCCTCTAGTGGTATCCTTGAACAGTAAAGATCTGTTTCGATTTCCAGTATAGTCTTTTAGTCACATCTGCTTCTCACGCTAACGACATCGTTTCATTTAATACACCTGTTTCAAGTTAGCGATAACTCTTCAATGGAATTATCTGTTTATACAGTGGACATCTGCCTCGTCTCCTGGTACAGTTTCTTCTAGTTGCAACTGTTTCATTTCAGCAATGAATTCCAGTAGTCGAACCTGATACTCTGCAAAAGTTTTAAAAGAGATTTTAAAATGAATTTTGAAGCACAAGGAACCCGAACGTTGTTTATTTCAAAATCTGTTTTCAACCAGCTATGAGTTTAAAGGAAGAACGTTTCAATTTAAGGATTTATGGCATAGATAACAGACTGTCACCATGGAGGGGTGAGCAGGTGTCCAGATGTCAGTTGCCCCTTCACCACGAGGTAAATGCTAAGGCTGATATCAGTAGTCACTTGATCAGGTGCACCACGGACCTAAGGAGAGCTTCTAAGCCATAAATTATGAGAAATTAAGAATGGGATCTGTGTCATCTTCCCCATTTCCAAGTTTAACGAAAGAAAGTTTATGATGAATGACTTCCTTTAAACTGTTATGTTAAGCTATGTTAATGTTAATGTCTGCCTGCATTATGTGATTTTGTTATCCTCAGATTTTACTTGCTGAGCCCCTAGGCTCATTAGCTTTAAAATGGTGCAGGTGGGACAGAGCCGGGGCAGACGGTCGGCAGCATCTGATCCAGCTGTGGTGATTGTGTTTATCTAAGGCCGATGTTTCCGCAGCAGCTGTTGTTGTTTTTGATCTTTCGTTAAGTCTGTATTAGATCCATTACAACAATAGTAAATTCATATAGAATTTCAAAGTTGTAATATCGCACTTTGCATTTCATGACATCTGTTATTGAAAATTTTATTTCAGCTGTTACAGTACTTGGCGCCACATTTACGTTTGTACTTCAAATTTTATTTTATTTATAAGAGATACAGCTTATAACAAATTCCATTCAGCCATTTTTTTCTTTTATTTATTCGATTTCGTGACCCCATGAGGATTGGGGCGTCACAACTTGGTATCAGAGCATGGTCCTGAGATAAACACACGCACTTCCAGTTGGAACAGATTTTTTCGACCGTTTCTCCAGCACTGTGAGTTTATTTTATGTTTCAGAGCATTTGTATTTAAAATTTAGCATGTTCTGATTATTGCATTGTGGTGGATTACGGGCTATAGATCATAAGATGTCTTGCCGAGGAAGAGGTAGGAGAGGTATTCCTTTAGAAGAAACCAACCCTGATAGTAATGCTAGTATCGCCCAACTACTAAGAATGCTGGTAGAGAAAACCTGCAGAGGCAATGGTCAATCATCTAGTAATAGAGGACCAAGCAATGATGATCCTCAAGAGAAGTTTAGAAGGAAGAAGCCGAAGGAGTTTAGTGGTACAACTGATCCCTTAGTTGCTGAAAGCTGGATCAAGTCGATGGAGGTTATCTTTGAGTATCTCCAGATGCCAGACTTAGATAGGCCGAGGTGCGCTATCTACATGTTTAGGGATGACGTCACAATTTGGTGGGAAGGAGCTAAGTTATCCGTGTATTTGACAAATCTTACTTTGGAGGATTTTAAGCAAGCATTATTCGAACAGTACTTCACAGATGATCAGGCTAATCCAGATTCTACAGTAGTTACGGGTGAGATTTTGATTGCTGGTTTGCCTTCTATGGCTTTATTAGGTTCAGGAGCCACTCGTTCTTTTATAGCAGCTGAGTTTGCTAAGAAGTTACCCATTAGCCCAGACCAAGTAACTATCGGTTTTGTGTAACAGTACCTTCAGGAGAAGAACTAGTATCCCATGCTTTGTTTCGTGATTTAGAACTTAGGCTGCTAGGGCGTGTGATTTCTACACATTTGATTATTTTACCGATGCCTGAGTTTGATATGATATTGGGGATGGACTGGTTAACCAAGCATGGAGTGGTAATTGATTTTAAGACTTGAACAGTAGTGGTTATAACACCTAGAGGAGACCCCTTTAAGTTTGAAGCTAATCAGATGTGGAGGTGGTAAATGAGTTTCCCGAAGTTTTTCCAGAAGATATACATTGACTACCACAAGTTAGAGAGCTGGAATTTTCTATTGACTAAGTTCCAGGAGCAGCTCTAGTTTCTAGACCACCTTATCGTCTAGCTCCATCAGAAATGAAAGAATTAAAAGAACAGATACAAGATTTGTTGGAGAAAGGATTTATTAGACCAAGTACTTCACCCTGGGGAGCCCCTGTTCTTTTCGTAAAGAAGAAAGATGGAAGTTTGAGGTTGTGTATAGATTATAGGAAGCTGAATAAGCTGACCATTAAGAATAAATATCCCCTTCCTAGGATTGAGGACCTTTTTGACCAGTTGAAAGGGGCGAAATCATTACACACATAATGAAAGTAAAGAATGCCATATAAAAGAATGCAAATATCATATATAAAGATCGTTTGTACAAGAGTCAATGAAAACCCACACGCCACAAGTTGGCTAGTTGGCATCTACGTCTAACAGTACTTCACCCTGGGGAGCCCCTGTTCTTTCGTAAAGAGAAGATGGAAGTTTGAGGTTGTGTATAGATTATAGGAAGCTGAATAAGCTGACCATTAAGAATAAATATCCCCTTCCTAGGATTGAGGACCTTTTTGACCAGTTGAAAGGGGCGAAAGTCTTTTCTAAGATCGATTTAAGGTCCGATTACCATCAGCTGAAGATTAAGGCGGCAGATATCTATAAAACAGCCTTTAGAACCCGTTATGGTCATCACGAGTTCCTAGTGATGCCTTTTGGATTAACCAACGCCCCATCTGCTTTTATGGATCTGATGAATAGAGTTTTTCAACCATTTTTGGATCAATTTGTAGTTGTGTTCATAGATGATATCTTAGTGTACTCTAAGACTAAAGTCGAGCATGTTAAGCATTTGAGGACAGTGCTTCAAATTTTGAAGAGTAAGCAGTTGTTTTCTAAGTTCAGTAAATGTGACTTCTGGTTGGAGAAAGTAGCCTTCTTAGGTCACATTATATCTAAGGATGGACTAGAAGTAGACCCAGCCAAGGTAGAAGCCGTTCGCGATTGGCCAGTACCAACATCTGTTTCAGAGATGAGGAGTTTCTTGGGTTTAGCCGGATATTATAGGCGATTTATCCAAGGATTTTCCAAGATAACTGTTCCCCTGACCTCTTTAACAAGGAAGCAGGTTAAGTATGACTGAACACCCGAGTGTCAAAGCAGCTTCGACAAGTTGAAGCAAGCACTGATAGAAGCCCCTGTGTTGACCATGCCATCTGATGAAGGGAAATTTGTGATTTACGCAGATGCGTCTAAGATGGGTTTAGGTGCTGTACTGATGCAGGACCGTAAAGTGATTTCTTATGCTTCCAGACAGCTGAAGGATCACGAGAAGAATTACCCTACGCATGATTTGGAACTAGCAGCTGTAGTATTTGCCCTTAAGATATGGAGACATTATCTCTACGAGGAAAAGTGTGAGATATTCATAGATCGCAAGAGCCTCAAATACTTTTTCACTCAGAAAGAACTTAATATGAGGCAGAGGAGATAGCTAGTGCTGATGAAGGATTATGATTGCACGATCAGCTATCAACCAGGGAAATCAAACGTGGTGGCTGATGCCTTAAGTAGAAAGTCTGTTGGTTTAGCACATCTCTGCGTCCAGAAACCGTTAGCAGCTGACATTGAGAAGTTTGAGTTAGAACTAATGCCCAGTGAATAACGTCTTTCATGTATCAGCCTTAAGGAAGTATATTCCCAACCCATCTCACGTATTAAGTCATGAGCCTATTCAGCTAGCACCAGATTTAAGTTATGAAAAAAGACCCGTGAGGATTCTTTTTCGAGAGAATATAAAGCTGAGGAACCGTAGTATTCCTATGGTTAAGGTACCATAGTTTTAGAAAATGTTTTCAGCTGGACAAGCTAGTTCTTCTTTTTAAAATCTCTTGGTAAAATTTATAAATTCAAAACAGTAGTAGGGAGTTTTTGGTTAAAATATTTTAAAAGGACACTGTTAGGTAGGACACCCATGCCTACTTGAGTGTAATTACCTACTACAAATCATATCTCATATATGATTGTTTTCGTAAATGGGAACTTCATTGTTGTCCAGAATTTTCTTTCTTTCTCTCCAAATTTTAGAAGAGTGCTCGTGGTGGTGCTTGTGGAGGACTCCTGTTGAGACCAGCTGCTCTTGCGTTCCTTCGCTTAAGGCAAGTAAAAGCTGATTCTTGCTACGCCATTTTAAAGTATATATTGTTCTTTTCAGTATGTGTTGCTTGCCTGTTTACGTTAATATAAGTTATGTTTATGTTCAAATATGTTTAAGAAAATGAAAGAATGATCGGGTTCAAAATTATATTTCTATTTCGAAACTTTGAAAGAATGCTTCGAAGAAGATGAAGGTGTCGTTTTTAAAATGCTGAGCAGTTGGGTTTAAGTCGTATGTTCATGAATGTTCTTCCTTCTAGTGATTGGTAACATCTGAATTTGATGCTATGTAATCGGAGTTGCTAGTCGAATCAGAAGTTAAGTCTGGTTTGATAAGCAACGGCTGGTAGCGTAGTTGTGGTTCAGCTGTTGCATTGTTACGTATTCAGCTGTTGCATTGTTTCATATTCAGTTGTTGCATTGTTTTGTATTCAGCTGTTGCATTGTTTCAAATTCAGCTATTGCATTGTTTCGTATTCAGCTGTTGCATTGTTTCAAATTCAGCTATTGCATTGTTTCGTATACAGCTGTTGCATTGTTTCGTATTCAGCTGTTGCATTGTTTATAGACGTTGTTCTAAATAATGTATAGACGTTGGTTGTTCAAACATCTGAGTTCCTTTGTTAAAAAGCATTGACATCTGAGTTGCCCAACATCAGCTGTTCACTGTTCATATGATATTTCCTTAGCGTCAGCTGGTCACTGTTCATATGATATTTACTTAGCGTCAGCTGGTCACTGTTCACATGATATTTCCTTAGCGTCAGATGGTCACTGTTCATATGATATTTCCTTAGCGTCAGCTGTTCACTGTTCATATGATATTTTCTTAGCGTAAGCTGTTCACTATTCAAAGAGAATTTCCTCATCGCAGCTGATACCCGCGACACTCCTAATTCATAGTCACAGCTGCTCACTGAAAGAAATATATTTCCACCGTCAGAGTCTGTTTCACGATAGCAATACTATTGCATTAGCAACATCTGAAATTCCTTCTAGTGGTATCCTTGAACAGTAAAGATCTGTTTGATTTCCAGTACTGTCTTTTAGTCACGTCTGCTTCTCACGCTAACGACATCGTTTCATTTAATACACCTGTTTCAAGTTAGCGATAACTCTTCCATGGAATTATCTGTTTATACAGTAGACATCTGCCTTGTCTCCTGGTACAGTTTCTTCTAGTTGCAACTGTTTCATTTCAGCGATGAGTTCCAGTAGTCGAACCTGATACTCAGCAAAAGTTTTAATAGAGATTTTAAAATGAATTTCGAAGCACAAGGAACCCGAAGGTTGTTGATTTCAAAATCTGTTTTCAACCAGCTATGAGTTTAAAGGAAGAACGTTTCAATTTAAGGATTTATGGCATAGATAACACACGGTCACCATGGAGGGGTGAGCAGCTGTCCAGATGTCAGTTGCCCCTACACCACGAGCTAAATGCTAAGGCTGATATCAGTAGTCACTTGATCAGGTGCACCACGGACCTAAGGAGAGCTTCTAAGCAATAAATTACGAGAAAATAAGAATGGGATCTGGGTCATCTTCCGCATTTCCAAGTTTAACGAAAGAAAGTTTATGATGAATGACTTCCTTTAAACTGTTATGTTAAGCTATGTTAATGCTAATGTCTGCCTGCATTATGTGATTTTGTTATCCTCAGATTTTACTTGCTGAGCCCCTGGGCTCATTAGCTTTAAAATGGTGCAGGTGGGACAGAGCCGGGGTAGACGGGAGGCAGCAGCTGAACCAGCTGTGGTGATTCTGTTTATCTAAGGCCGATGTTTCCGCAACAACTGTTGTTGTTTTTGATCTTTTGTTAAGTCTGTATTAGATCCATTACAACAATAGTAAATTCATATAGAATTTCAAAGTTGTAATATCGCACTTTGCATTTCATGACATCTGTTATTGAAAATTTTATTTCAGCTGTTACAGTACTTGGTACCACATTTACGTTTGTACTTCGAATTTTATTTTATTTATAAGAGATACAGCTTATAACAAATTCCATTCAGCCCTTCTTTTCTTTTATTTATTCAATTTCGTGACCCCATGAGGATTGGGGCGTCACAACTTGGTATCAGAGCATGGTCCTGAGATAAACACACGCACTTCCAGTTGGAACAGATTTTGTCGACCGTTTCTCCAGCACTGTGAGTTTATTTTATGTTTCAGAGCATTTGTCTTTAAAATTTAGCATGTTCTGATTATTGCATTGTGGTGGATTACGGGCTATAGATCATAAGATGTCTTTCCGAGGAAGAGGTAGGAGAGGTATTCCTTTAGAAGAAACCAACCCTGATAGTAATGCTAGTATCGCCCAACTCCTAAGAATGCTGGTTGATGGTCCCAGAAATAGAATCAATATGCGTATAGGAGTTCATAGGGGTGGGGGGTTTGAATGAACTCCTTTCGATTTTAGATTTTCCTTTTAAACTGTTTTACAAGCACTGCTTAACTTAAGTTTGAGTTACCAAACTTAAGGATCTCAGTTTTATGCAAATATCTTGGCCAACAAAAATAGTGCGGAAAGAGGCCAATATATTTGTGAACAGACAAAGAGTAAATATATTGCTGAATGTAAAAGATAAGAGTCAGGGATTTGTTTCTAGAAGTTCGGACTTCAATGTCCTACGTCTCCCCTTCTTCCTCCTCAGAAGGTATCACTAGAAGATTTGATGCAAGTAGCCTTTCTACAAACACCCAATCACACAAGCCTCACTTGTATGAACTCCTAGACTCACTAACTTCACACGCAGACGTTGCTGCTGGTTATCAAGTAAAAAAATGATTTTTTCGAACTGCTTCAAAAAGCCAGTTCGTTACAGACTTAATAAATATGACAATGAATACAGTTTCTGAGTGCTGTAAAATTCTCTTGTTTCTAAAACAAATAAACTCGATTCAACAAGATGAACCAGAGAATGGACTCGAAGGTTTGTCTATGAATAACAACAGTAGTATTATTCGAGTCTTGTGAGCTTTTTGAATATGTTCAACAGATAGAAAGCTCTAAATATTTTGACGGCGTGACCACAATGATAATAAGAGTGAAGGATGATTTCTTCAATCCAGCTTCTGCTATTTATAGGCTTCGATTTCAACGGTCATTAAATTTTTCAAAGGAAATAAATCCCGTTTGAATTTCTGTCAAATTTGTACACCGGAATTCATGTTCCACCAAGAGGCAAGTCGCACAATGTCAGAGCAAATTTTGCGTTGTACCATATTTGTTCAAACTCCGTAAACCGCTCTCTGAGATAGTGTACTATTTACCAAGAATAGTACTGATACTGTTCCCTCAATTAATGGAATATGACGATTCAATCTTCGCCTTTGATTTCTTCTGATATGAACGTTTGAATCGATTCATAGTTCGCGCAACTACTGAGGACTTGAATCTCTGATAGGTGTACAACTGCTGATGGCTTCAACGACTGACAATATGCACCAGCTGGTCGCTTGACATATTTTACTTCAAAAAGTATCGGCTGGTCCAAGATCACTGTAGCTACCTGCTGGTTTTCCTTATCGCAAAAATCATCTGCTGAATCTTAGCGCGAAGGCAAAACGCTGTCGTTTTTTTCTATCCAAACGACATCGTTTAACTTCCACTAATATTAAGTTCCATCGACTGGTAAACAATCCACTGTAGCTCTCTGCTGAATTTCACTATAGCCATCTGCTGAATTATCAACGCAAACTCCAATGACTAAGATTGAAGCGCTAGATCAAAACGCTGCCGTTTCAACTTATTTGAACGCTATCGTTTTGACTAATCCAAACGCTGTCGTTTTGTAATCCTTAACAAAACACGCCATCTCTCAATAGCTTGCGCCTGCTGATTGCTAATCATCTGCTGATTCTTTCATCTGCTTATTTCCTCTAAATAAGCATTCTGCTGAAATCAACTATCAACTTATAATATCACCAACTGATCCACTGTAGCTTACAACTGATAGTTCCAACTGCTGAATCAATAACTATCGGCTGAAAGTATTCTCTTGTTAAATTGTGACGGCTGATTTGTCCAATAGCAACTAGTCTTATTTTGTTATCACCAAAACTAATAAATTTTATCCTAACAATTTCCCCTTTTTGGTGATAACAAAACTTAGCAGCCGAGAAAAATAAATATGCAAAAATAAATTGCACACGGACTGCTGGAATCAAATTTCATTGATTGAAGATAAAGTACTAGTACAAAAGATTTGTACAAGTTCTATTATAACTAATATCCTCTTCTTCTTTTGCTCGATCCACTTAGCCTTCTGATCCTTCTTTGTCTTTCTCTTTCTCTTTCCCGTCTATCTGCCTCACGAGTTCTTTCCGCAGCCTCTTCCAACTCTTCCAAACTTGCAACATGTCCACTATCTCGACACGGACTGCTGGAATCAAATTTCATTGATTGAAGATAAAGTACTAGTACAAAAGATTTGTACAAGTTCTATTATAACTAATATCCTCTTCTTCTTTTGCTCGATCCACTTAGCCTTCTGATCCTTCTTTGTCTTTCTCTTTCTCTTTCCCGTCTATCTGCCTCACGAGTTCTTTCCGCAGCCTCTTCCAACTCTTCCAAACTTGCAACATGTCCACTATCTCGAATTTTAACATCAGAAGGAGGAGGTTGGGATTGAGATTGAGGGCCTCGGCTGCTGCTTCCCCCTTTTTTTATCACCATCCCGATTGATATATATGCCACGAGTTCGCTTAGTTGGGTGGTAATGACATTCAGTGACTGCTGGGCTTGAGCGCTGAACTACAAAAGATCATTCCTAGTAGCAGCCACCTGCTCATACAGAGAGTTGATTTTAGCAATAAGCTCTTGGTGAGTCTCCTTAACTACTCGCCGAATCTCAACAACATCGAGACAAGTAGTCACAATTCCAGTGCTAAGTTGCTTGTGAGATGATCTTAAATCCAACGATAAGAGATTGCGATGATCAGTGGAATCTCTGCGCAACGCCCCAAGTACCGTATCTTGTGCATCGAGGCGTGCGATAACTTTATTCTCAAAGTTGGAGAGGTGCAATGATAGTATATCCCTGAGCTTGGCACCATCATCTCGTTCATAGATTTGATCAATTGAAGCACGCAACTGAGTCAAGGCATCTGTAATATCCGGAGTAGGAGCAGCAGCAGCAGTATCCGCAAAATCCATTTAAATATCATGTGAGGAAGATTCAGAAGAGGAAGGCTCAGCTAACATCTGTACACTTGGAGCAACTGAGACTGAATTCTGAGAAATCTGTACACTTCTAAAAGCTGTTCTATCCAACGCAATAGACGATAGAAAATCTGTAATAACTGCGGTAGGTAGCCAAGTGAACAAACTGAAATCAATAAATACTGAACAAAATTGAGAAACTCTGAAGACACACTGGAGATTGGCGAGGAGCAACTCGAAAAACTGGTTCACCCATTGGCAATCCTCTACAAAAATTTACAGAACCAACTGGGAGTAGGCTCCTCGAGCTACAGAATGCAACAACTTCTAAACAGATATCACCCCATCTTTTTTTTATCATTCTGAAAAATTCACTCGCCGAAGGGAGAGTGTCATCATATTGGCACTGGCGATGGACTTCACACGAAATAATTGGCCTGGGAATTTTCACCCACTTGTCAGCACATGGTTCAATGACCCAAGTCCCATTAACCCTTATCATTGTTCGTATCCAGCAGGAGGACCGAGTGTTTGTGTTTGAACGGGTGATAACGGCACCTCGATCTCGTGGGCTCTCTTCAAAAATTTTGGAACAACATGTCCTAGTCCATGAGAGACCATGTGAGCGTGCCTCCTTAGCCAATTCTTCCAAAACAAATAAGTGAAGATCTGAAAGCAACTCTATCACTCTTAGATCAACCGCTGAAGAACCTTGGCCAGGCACAAAATTATTCTTCCATGAATCCAAGAACTTCCGCACCAACACCTCTCTATATTTGAGCAAAATGTACAACTTCCGTTGAATAGCTACTTGGGGTGACTCTGTTTCTCCCCAAGACAAAACTTGCTCCTCTTTCTTGTACATTTCCTCGATATTTATGGTTTCCAGTTTCTTCAAACTGAAAGAATTAAAGAATTGAGCTACTTCATCAATTACCTTGGCACACAAATCCACCAATAGATCAATGTTCGCGCAAATCAACGCATAGTGTTCTTTGTGCGGCCTTCCCTTGGCTGGATTTTTCAGCAGAAGGGGCTCCTTCCATTTTTCTTCAGGGTGAATCGTAGGAAGCTTGGCCTTGTACCAGTCCCCTTCCTTGACTCCTGGAATATAAATGGTCTGGCCGAACACAATCTTGGAAATTTCAATAGATGAAATGATATCCTCCAAAGACCTTGCCTCATCATCACCATAAATTCATCAACTGACTTCTCCACGGGTTCCTCGTCAGACAATTGTACCTGCTGGTCTCCACCAGCAGTATCAACATCTATCGTTTCTGCTCCTTCATCGTTTCGAAACATTTCATCAAGGGATCTATCGAACCATGTTTCTGCTCTAGGACCTGACTTTTCATCCTTATCAGCTGAAATTGAATCCAACTGGTCTAGAACTTGATTGATAACAGTATCAGGATCATCAACAACTAAGAAATCTTTGTCAGCAGCTGCCTCTTCAACTTCAATAACTGATTCAACTGCTTCTACTGATTTAAAAACTTGTTTCTCAGCCTCGATTTCTTCATCAGTATCAGCAGGAGAGGTAACTATTCGTTCAGCAGCCCACTTAGCAATGAGTTCTTCACGTGTAAGATCAAACCACTGTCTCTCCTCATTTGTATCAGCTGGTTTATCCCGATCAGCAGAGGCATCAATTTCAGCAGCAACCTCCTCAACACCAACTTCAACTGGTTGATCGGCAGAGATACCTTCCTCTGCCACTGGTTGCTCAACAGTAGGTACACCAGCAGATGCCTCAACCATTTGTATGGGCACAGCCTCTTGTGCTACTACCACCATCTCCAAGGTAGTATGAGAAATAACAGATCTCTTCTTCAAAGTCCTTTTCTTCTTGAGGACTTGTTCTTCAGCATCAGCAGCAACAGGTCTCTTCTTAGACACAGCTGGTTTTTTTGGTGCTTTCTTCATTGGTGGGGCATCAGCAGTCTCCTCGCCACCCACTTTATCATTGATAGAGATATAGCGGTGCACCGTCTTCGCCGTCAGTATTTTGGAGGCAGGAAACTCTGAAGATTCACCTAATTCCAGATTTGGAATATTCTCCAGCAGAAGACTTATTTGAACAGCGAAACCCTTGGCTTGCTTAGACCCTAGAGTCATCATTTTCTTAAGAGTGCTGAACAAAATTCTGGCCCACTTCATCCGTACTCCACAAACAACTGCTGTCACCAACGAAAACTTCTCTACTGTAATGGCGTTGAAAGACCCTGCCTTCACGGAAATAGCTTTCGCCATAATGTCGCACTGAAGGCAAAACTCAATTTCAATTTGATTCTTCCTTCCCGACAGACTTACTGGCTCACCCGACAAAGAGACGATGCTCCTAGCATCAAAAATTACATCCTTGGGAATCTCTGGTAGATCTCCCAAACCATCTACTGGAAGTTCAAAAGACTCTGCGAACCATTCCTCAGAAATTTCTACTAACAGCCCAGCCATTGTACTGATAATTACACCCTCTCGAACTGAAGTGTTCTCGAAGAAGTCAACTAAAGCAGCTTCATAAATTACTGCTGGACATCCCAGAAAACCTGCAAGGCCAGATGCCATAAGACCTTGAAACATGGACACCATACCTTGGTCATCCATGGCGAGAACTGAGTCAAAATCAACATGCTGAGAGTTGCTGTAGAACGAAGAAGCCATTTCTGATTGTAGATCGTCGAAAAGAACACCTGTAAAATCTTTGCAGTAGAGAGTACGCACAAGAAATATATGCGAGAGAAAACAAATATGAACGTAAAAGAGAATGAAGAGATACACGCGGTAAATAAGTAAAGAATGGGAAGAGTTTTTGGAGAGAGAAGATTTCGATGTGACTTTTCGCATGGTAACAACACATGTCAACCATCCGTTAGCGCGTACACTGTTGGAAATGATTTGAAAAAATTTCAAACTATTTTGATCGTACGGTGTAAAATATTTTCCAAAATTTTAATCAAACAAAGTACAAAAATAGATAGATTCGCGCCAATGTTATAAAGTCACAACGGGTACAGTAAATGTAAGAACATTATTGCTGGTTTAATATTTCGTTGAGGGTGGCAAGAGCTGGTCACAAATAAGCATCAGCTGTATATATGTAACAACTGAGTGTCCAGTCATTACATATTTAGTTGACTTCATGCCTAACAATCCAGCTCTTGGTTCCCCCTATGGCTGATAATTTCCAACGCGAGAGACTTATTTCAGCTGATAGTCTTATCGTTCCCCCTGAATAAAAGACTTACAGCTGATTTAAGCAATAGCTAACAACCTGAAAATGCGTTAGTGCACAAGCAATCAGGGCAATTCAAGAAGACCTAAGATGTTTCTAAAATAAGAAAACTTAGCGTCTGGTCGAGGCTTTGTGAAGATATCAGCAACTTGCTGGTCAGTCGACACATGCTCCAAGCGGACATCCTTCTTTAGCACATGGTCTCTTATAAAATGATTCCTGATGTCAATGTGCTTGGTTCTTGAATGCAGAATAGGATTTTGGGTGATCGTGATGGCACTGGTATTGTCACAGAGAATAGGCGCTTCAGAAGCATCAACTCCATAGTCCTTCAGCTGATGTTGAATCCATAATATTTGAGCACAGCAACTACCAGCTGCTAGATACTCTGCTTCAGCTGTAGATGTTGCGATGGACGTTAGCTTCTTACTAAACCAGGAAATCAGTCGATCCCCTAAAAATTGACAAGTCACACTTGTGCTTCTTCGATCAATCCTACAACCTGCGTAATCTGCATCACTATAACCAATTAGTTGAAAGCCTGAGTCTTTGGGATACCAAAGACCCACGTTGGAAGTACCCTTCAAATATTTCAATATTCGCTTTACAGCTATGTAATGTGATTGCTTTGGCTCTGCTTGGAATCTAGCACACATACAGACAGCAAACATGATGTCTGGTCTTCTAGCAGTCAAATATAGCAAAGAGCCTATAATACCACGATACATTGATACCTCGATGGCAGTTCCAACTTCATCTTTGTCGAGTTTGATTGTGGAGCTCATGGGAGTTGCTGCTGCTGAACTATTTTCCATTCCAAATTTCTTCAGCAGTTCTTTTTTATATTTTTCCTGGTTGATGAATATACCATTATCCAACTGGCGAACTTGTAAGCCCCAAAAAGAACGTCAGCTCCCCCATCATACTCATCTCGAACTTATCCTGCATCAACTTAGAAAACTTTTTGCACAGCTTGGGGTTAGATGACCCAAAGATAATGTCATCGACATATATTTGAACTAACAGAATATGGTCATCATTAACAAACTTAAACTAAGTGTCTTATCTATCGTGTGCCTATAGTGAAATTGATGCTCAATAAACTGATTTAGTTCCTCCTGCATTGCATCTATCCAGCTTGGGTCTGCTAAGGCCTCATCTATCTGCTTAGGTTCTATATGTGATAGAAATGCAGCATCGAAATGATCATGAGATAGTTGGCCTCTGTGCGAACAGGGGATTCGAGATTACCTATGACTTGCTCAGGTGGATGATTTCTATTCCACCGGAGATCAATTCCAATGTGATTTGTTCTTTGTTGTTCCCCCTATGTTGCTGGCTGATTTGCAACGACTGGATCAGTAGACTCCATTTGATGTTGAATATTGTTAGTGTCTGCATCTGCTTCCAGCTGGTAAGAAGTGCTTGCGGCTGATTGACCAGCTGGTGGTCTAGATGTGCAACCGACTGGTTCACCAGCTGGTGGACACGATACCAATTGAAGAGGACTCACGACTGGTTGTCCAGTAGTTGGTCCAAATGCCGACTGATTATTCCTTGCGGCTGGTTGTCCTGCTGGTGATGTAGATATTGATTGAAGTGTGCTTCCAACTTGTGCAACTTCTGGTTGAGCAGCATTTTGATTCTTCGTCGCTTCATTTCCAGTAGTTGGTGCACTTGTAGGACACTGATCCTGCGGCTGATCCATGTTATTTAAATCAATAACAGCTGGATTACCTGTCATGTCCTGTTGAACATTGTTGTGCGTTATAACCACTGCTGGTTGTTCCCCCTCAGCTGATTGTCATTGTGGCACGTCGTCGTCTGATTCTTCAAGACTTGTTGACTCCAGACGTGAACACAAGTCATGTAAGCTTGCAGCTGAATTTGACTTGAAGCTGGTTTCATCAAAAACTACGTGTGCTGATTCCTCAACCGTTAAGCTTCGATTGTTGAATACTCGATATGCTTTGCTCACAGCAGAATAGCCTAAAAAGATACCTGCATCAGATTTAGGTTCAAAGGCTGTTAGATGCTTCTTGCCATTGTTATGAATGAAACACTTGCATCCAAACACCCTGAAATATGAAATATCAGGTTTCTTGCCATTCTAGATCTCATATGGGGTTTTATCATGCATTCTATTTATCATCGATCTGTTCTGAGTGTAACACGCTGTGTTAACTGCTTCTGCCCAAAATTTTTGAGAAATACCGGAATATGCAATCATAGATCTAGCAGATTTTTTTAAAGTGCGATTTCTCCTTTCAGCTAACCCATTTTGCTGAGGAGTTCTAGCTGCTGAAAGCTCATGCTTTATTCCCAAATCTTCCAGATAAGAAGTTAATTTAAAATTTAGAAATTCAGTACCGCGATCACATCTTATCCGATTGACTTAACAAGATTTGTCATTTTGCAAACGTTTTAAAAGTCTTATCAGCTGGTCGACGGTTTCAGATTTTTATTTTAAAAACAACACCCATGTATATTTTGAAAAGTCATCAACAACAGCAAGGGTGTAGGACGTTCCCCCTAAGCTCGTGATTGAAATAGGACCAAAGAGATCCATATGCAAGAGCTCAAGGCAGCGGTTAGAACGTTTTCCGCCTTTATTTTTGAAAGTTGATTTTATTTGTTTTCCCAGCTGACAGGCTACACAAATCTTATCCTTAGAAAAGCTAATTTTTGGCAAGCCAGAAACCATATCATGTTCACTCAACTTGGCAAGTGTTTTGAAGTTTAAGTTATTCATTCTTTGGTGCCACAGCCAGCTCTTGGAAGAACCAGCTGCAAGGCACAATTGTTCAGGTTCCTGTTGATCTGACCAGTCGATGATGTAGGTATTCCCCGAACGTTTTCCTACCAACACAGTCAGACCACTTGGACTCTGAACCGTGCATGTGTGTTGTTGAAACTTGACTATGTAACCTTTGTCACATAGTTGACTAATACTAATAAAATTATATTTAAGATTATCAACAACAAGGACATCAGAAATAGAAATGTTACACGCTGGCTTTGACAAAGATCCTTGTTTTGAACTTGTCATATGCTGGCTGTGACTGAGTACTGGTCTCTCCTTCACTGAATTCACTACTATTGAATCCCAAACCAGACTTATCATTGGCTAGTTTTTTACTCTCGTTCAGTTTGTGAAGAGATCTAGAAGACCGATTCCAGGCGCTCACTACTTGATTCAATACTTCGATTTCAGCTTTGAGCTCACTGGTCTCATATTTCAACACATCATTATCAGCTGTTAGCTTACTAAACTCAGTCTTTAAACTGTCAATATCCACAATCTCATCAGAACTTGATTCAATCGAACTACTTTTTAGACTCATGTTTTCAGCTTTAGCTTCCTCGAATGAGTGAGAAAGGTTCCTGTACTCTTTGACCATGTCATTTAGTGCAGTGACAAGGTCTTCTCGGGTAAATTCAATGTTTGAGAAATCGTCTGTTTGGTCAGCCATGAGACAATGAACTTCCTCCTGTTCACTGTCACTTGAAGATGAACTGCTGGATGAAGATTCTGAATCACTATCGGCCCAGCTCTTGGTGCTTTCCTCAGCAACCAGTACTTTCTTATCATGCTTGCGGCTGGGTTTCTTGTCTCTTCTCATCCTCATCGGCCTATCCTTGGATCGCTCCTTGGATCTTTCGACATTTCTATCATCATTCTTGTCATCACGGTTGTACCGATCCTCCTTCTTGTATCTATCCTCCTTCTTCTCATCTCTTCTGTATCTGTCATCTTTCTTGGGCCTGTTGCACTCTGCTGCAAAATGCCATGGTCGTTCACAATTGAAACATATCACGTCAGATACAAATTTATCAGATTTATTATAGTTATTATAAGGAGTAGAAGGGTTAAAAGATCTGCTCAAATATTTCCCAAACTTCTTGAAGAAGAGGGACATGACGTCGTCACTGAGCTGGTCGGCAGATTTGCTGGTGCTAGGAGAGCACTGTTCAGTAGTTGTATTTGCTGCCAAAGCTTTCGTTGGTTGAGATGTGGAGGGACCAGCTTCTGCTCTTGTCTCCAACTCAAACTCATAGGCTTTCAAGTTGGCAAACAGATCGTGCAACTCCAGCTTGTTCAAATCTTTTGATTCCCTCATCGCCATCATCTTCACGTCCCACTCCTTGGGCAGTGCTCTCATCACTTTCAACGCCAACTCTTTGTTGCTATATTCTTTCCCAAGGCTGGTTAACTCTATGAAAATTGCACTGAATATTTCGTCGAACTCAGTCATGGTCTCTCCATCCTTCATCTTGATGGACTCATACTTCTGTTGAGCGACTGTTAGTTTGTTCTCCTTCGTTTCATCGCTTCCCTCACATATCTGGGTTAGCTTCTCCCATATATCTTTAGCAGTAGGACAGTTCTTGATTTTGCTGAACATGTTCTTGTCTTTGTCCAGCGTCTTGAATAGTATGTCCTTTGCCACGTTGTCTAGGTTCGCCTTTTTCTTTTCCTCATGGGTATATTCGTGTCTAGCTTTCTCAAGAAACTGAGGCTCTCCATTGGATACAGCAAACGCCAGATTGGGCTTCATTATTTTCAATGGTCCTTCTGTGATGACATACCACATGTCATCATCCATAGCTGCTAGATGCTCTTGCATCCGAATCTTCCAGTCATCATACTCTTCCCTCGAAAACAAAGGAATCTTGTTGTGAGAGATCGACATATTAAGATATAATAAAGCCCGAAAGATAATTGTTCAATAACTGAGATCGCAGGCTCTGATACCAATTGATGGTCCCAGAAATAGGATCAATATGCGTATATGAGTTCAG
>KV013402.1:69124-80124 GCA_001598015.1 Dorcoceras hygrometricum
TTTGAGTTACCAAACTTAAGGATCTCAGTTTTATGCAAATCTCTTGGCCAACAAAAATAGTGCGGAAAGAGGCCAATCGATTTGTGAACAGACAAACAGTAAATAGATTGCTGAATGTAAAAGATAAGAGTCAGGGATTTGTTTCTGGAAGTTCGGACTTCAATGTCCTACGTCTCCCCTTCTTCCTCCTCGGAAGGTATCACTAGAAGATTTGATGCAAGTAGCCTTTCTACAAACACCCAATCACACAAGCCTCACTTGTATGAACTCCTAGACTCACTAACTTCACACGCAGACGTTGCTGCTGGTTATCAAGTAACAAAATGATATTTTTGAACTGCTTCACAAAGCCAGTTCGTTACAGACTCAATAAATATGACAATGAATAAAGTTTATGAGTGCTGTAAAATTCTCTGGTTTCTAAAACAAAGAAACTCTATTCAACAAGATGAATCAGAGAATGGACTCGAAGGTTTTTGTATGAATAACAACAGTAGTATTCTTCTAGTCTTGTGAGCTTTTTGAATATGTTCAACAGATAGAAAGCTCTAAATATTTTGACAGCATGACCGCAATGATAATAAGAGTGAATGATGATTTATTCAATCCAGCTTCTGCTATTTATAGGCTTCGATTTCAACGGTCATTAAATTCTTCAAAGGAAATAAATCCCGTTTGAATTTCTGTCAAATTTGTACACCGTAATTCCTGTTACACCAAGAGGCAAGTCGCACAATGTCAGAGCAAATTTGGCGTTGTACCATATTTGTGCAAACTCCATAAACCGCTCTCTAAGGTAGTGTACTATTTACCAAGAATAGTACTGATACTGTTCCCTCAATTAATGGCATATGTACGATTCAATCATCGTCTTTGATTTCTTCTGATATGAACGTTTGAATCGATTCATAGTTCGCACAACTACTGAGGACTTGAATCTCTGATAGGTGTACAACTGCTGATGGCTTCAACGACTGACAATATGCACCAGCTGGTCGCTTGACATATTTTACTTCAAAAAGTAACGGCTGGTCCAAGATCACTGTAGCTACCTGCTGGTTTTCCTTATCGCAAAAAGCATATGCTGAATCTTTGCGCGAAGGAAAAACGCTGTCGTATTTATCTATCCAAACTACATCGTTTAACTTCCACTAATATTAAGTTCCATCGACTGGTAAACAATCCACTGTAGCTCTCTGCTGAATTTTACTGTAGCCATCTGCTGAATTATCAACGCAAACTCCAATGACTAAGATTGTAGCGCTAGATCAAAACGCTGTCGTTTCAACTTATTTGAACGCTGTCGTTTTGACTAATCAAACGCTGTCGTTTTGTAATCCTTAACAAAACATGCTATCTCTCAATAGCTTGCACCTGCTGATTGCTAATCATCAGCTGATTCTTTCATCTGCTGATTTCCTCTAAATAAGCATTCTGATTAAATCAAATATCAACTGATAATATCACCAACTGATCCACTGTAGCTTACAACTGATAGTTCCAACTGCTGAATCAATAACTATCGGCTGAAAGTATTCTCTTGTTAAATTGCGACGACTGATTTGTCCAATAGCAACTAGTCTTATTTTGTTATCACCAAAACTAATAAATTTTATCCTAACACTGGTAGAGCAAACCGGCAGAGGCAATGGTCAATCATCAAGTAATAGAGGACCAAGCAATGATGATCCTCAAGAGAAGTTTAGAAGGAAGAAGCCGAAGGAGTTTAGTGGTACTACTGATCCCTTAGTTGCTGAAAGCTGGATCAATTCGATGGAGGTTGTCTTTGAGTATCTCCAGATTCCAGACTTAGATAGGCCGAGGTGCGCTATCTACATGTTGAGGGATGACGCCACAATTTAGTGGGAAGGAGCTAAGTTATCCGTGGATTTGACAAATCTTACTTGGGCGGATTTTCAACAAGTATTCTTCGAACAGTACTTCACAGCTGATCAGGCTAATCCAGATTCTACAGTAGTTACGGGTGAGATTTTGATTGCTGGTTTGCCTTCTATGGCTTTATTAGGTTCAGGAGCCACTCATTCTTTTATAGCAGATGAGTTTGCTAAGAAGTTACCCTTTAGCCAGACCAAGTAACTATCGGCTTTTGTGTAACAGCACCTTCAGGAGAAGAACTAGTATCCCATGCTTTGTTTCGTGATTTAGAACTTAGGCTGCTAGGGCGTGTGATCTCTACACATTTGATTGTTTTACCGATGCCTGAGTTTGATATGATATTGGGATGGACTGGTTAACCAAGCATGGAGTGGTAATTGATTTTAAGACTCGAACAGTAGTGGTTAATACACCTAGAGGAGACCCCTTTAAGTTTGAAGCTAATCAGATGTGGAGGTGGTAAATGAGTTTCCCGAAGTTTTTCCAGAAGATATACATGGACTACCACCAGTTAGAGAGCTGGAATTTTCTATTGACTTAGTTCCAGGAGCAGCTCTAGTTTCTGGACCACCTTATCGTCTAGCTCCATCAGAAATGAAAGAATTAAAAGAACAGATACAACATTTGTTGGAGAAAGGATTTATTAGACCAAGTACTTCACCCTGGGGAGCCCTGTTCTTTTCGTAAATAATAATGATGGAAGTTTGAGGTTGTGTATAGATTATAGGGGGCTGAATAAGCTGACCATTAAGAATAAATATCCCCTTCCTAGGATTGAGGACCTTTTTGACCAGTTGAAAGGGGCGGCAGTCTTTTCTAAGATCGATTTAAGGTCCGATTACCATCAACTGAAGATTAAGGCGGCAGATATCTATAAAACATCCTTTAGAACCCGTTATGGTCATCACGAGTTCCTAGTGATGCCTTTTGGATTAACCAACGCCCCATCTGCCTTTATGGATCTGATGAATAGAGTTTTTCAACCATTTTTGGATCAATTTGTAGTTGTGTTCATAGATGATATCTTAGTGTACTCTAAGACTAAATTCGAGAATGTTAAGAATTTGAGGACAGTGCTTTAAAATTTTGAAGAGTAAGCAGTTGTTTGCTAAGTTCAGTAAATGTGACTTCTGGTTGGAGAAAGTAGCCTTCTTAGGTCACATTATATCTAAGGATGGACTAGAAGTGGACCCAGCCAAGGTAGAAGCCGTTCGCGACTGGCCAGTAGCTGTAGTATTTAGCCCTTAAGATATGGAGACATTATCTCTACGAGGAAAAGTGTGAGATAAATAGATCGCAAGAGCCTCAAATACTTTTTCACTCAGAAAGAACTTAATATGAGGCAGAGGAGATAGCTAGAGCTGATGAATGATTATGATTGCAGGATCAGCTATCAACGAGGGAAAGCAAACGTGGTGACTGATGCCTTAAGTATAAAGTCTGTTGGTTTAGCACATCTCTGCATCCAGAAACCGTTAGCAGCTGACATTGAGAAGTTTGAGTTAGAACTAATGCCTAGTGAATAACGTCTTTCATGTATCAGCCTTGAGGAAGTATATTCCCAACCATCTCACGTATTAAGTCATGAGCCTATTCAGCTAGCACTAGATTTAAGTTATTAAGAGAGACCCGAGAGGATTCTTCTTTGAGAAAATAGAAAACTGAGAAACCGTAGTGCTCCTATGGTTAAGGTACAATGGTTTAATCAATCTGAACGAGAAGCTACGTGGGAAACAGAAGCTGATATGATTAGTTGCTACCCAGAATTGTTTGGTAAGTAAATTTCGAGGACGAAATTTTTATTAGGTGGGTAGATTGTAACGCCCCAAAAATCCATAGGACCATATATTTGAGTCTTTACTATTTTAAGGGTCTATTTGATATTGCGTATTTCATCCTTAAGTTCATTTTAAATTGTTTTGAAGGCTGATTTCAGATGTTGATTGGAAAAAAAGATGCGGAAGGTTTTTAGGAAGTTGTCGTCCGAGCACAAACATGAGCAAGATTTGTTTTCAGCTGGACAAGATAGTTCTTATTTTTAAAATCTCTTGGTAAAATTTATAAATTCAAAACAGTAGTAGGGAGTTTTTGGTTAAAACCTTTTAAAAAGGACACGGTTAGGTTGGACACCCATGCCTACTTGAGTGTAATTACCTACTACAAATCATATCTCATATATGATTGTTTTCGTAAGTGGGAACTTCATTGTTGTCCAGAATTTTCTTTCTTTCTCTCCAAATTTTAGAAGAGTGCTCGTGGTGGTGCTTGTGGAGGACTCACAGTAGTAGGGAGTTTTTGGTTAAAACCTTTTAAAAAGGACACGGTTAGGTTGGACACCCATGCCTACTTGAGTGTAATTACCTACTACAAATCATATCTCATATATGATTGTTTTCGTAAGTGGGAACTTCATTGTTGTCCATAATTTTCTTTCTTTCTCTCCAAATTTTAGAAGAGTGCTCGTGGTGGTGCTTGTGGAGGACTCCTATTGAGACCAGCTACTCTTGCATTCCTTCGCTTAAGGCAAGCAAAAGCTGATTCTTGCTATGCCATTTTAAAGTATATATTGTTCTTTTCAGTATGTGTTGCTTGCCTGTTTACGTTAAGATAAGTTATGTTTATGTTCAAATATGTTTAAGAAAATGAAAGAATGATCGGGTTCAAAATTATATTTCTATTTCGAAACTTTGAAAGAATGCTTCGAAGAAGATGAAGATGTCGTTTTTAAAATGCTGAGCAGTCGGGTTTAAGTCGTATGTTCATGAATGTTCTTCCTTCTAGTGATTGGTAACGTCTGAATTTGATGCTATGTAATCGGAGTTGCTAGTCGAATCAGAAGTTAAGTCTGGTTTGATAAGCAACGGCTGGTAGCGTAGTTGTGCTTCAGTTGTTGCATTGTTTCGTATTCAGCTGTTCCATTGATTCGTATTCAGCTGTTGCATTGTTTCGAATTCAG
This sequence comes from Dorcoceras hygrometricum, assembly GCA_001598015.1. Lineage (NCBI taxonomy): Eukaryota > Viridiplantae > Streptophyta > Magnoliopsida > Lamiales > Gesneriaceae > Dorcoceras > Dorcoceras hygrometricum. Next base: position 73,977 of record KV013402.1, read on the forward strand.
CTGTTGCATTGTTTCGTATTCAGCTGTTTCATTGTTTCGAATTCATCTGTTGCATTGTTTCGCATACAGCTGTTGCATTTTTTCGTATTCAGCTGTTGCGTTGTTTATGTGAGACCTGGAAATTGTATTAAGGATTAATTGTTGAATTAATCGGGTTTTAGTGATTTCTGGTGATTCATATTTCATTTTGAATGTTTGGGTTGCATTTTCGGGTTGAGAATCAAATTTGGAACAATTCTGGAAATTTTGAGATTTTCGAAATTTTGGTGAAATCTGGTAGCAGTTTGATGACGTCAGCATTGTGTGTTATTGTTGTGTGGATGACGTAAGCATTGTTGGTTTGAGAGATCTGTTCGAAATTTGGTGAGATCTGGACGCTTAGCGTTGTGGCGCGTTTTGCTTGAAACGCTGTCGTTTTTGTGAGATCTGGTTTAGCGCTTGCGTGAGGTCTGCTTGAGAGATCTGTTTTGCGCTAAGGTGTGAGATCTGGTTATAGCGTGTTTTTGATAAGGCTTGAAACGCTGCCGTTTATATAAGTTAATACGGTGTCGTTTTGATTAGCGCGTTTAGGAGAGATCTGGTTTTGTGTTTAGCGCTAAGATCTGTTTGTGAAATCTGCTTCGCGTGTTTTGTATGGTGCGACGCCGTTTTGTGAGCACTAGAGGAGAGATCTGTTTTGTTAGTTGGCGCTCGAATGTTCCAGATTTCACCGTAGTTTTGCCCAAGATTAGCGACCAGCTTTTAGCGTGTTTTGGTTCCAGATTCCAGCGTTTAATTTTCCAGATTTCACCTTGGATTTTGAGCATTTTAAGCACGCTTTGCTTGTGAAATCTGTTTCTGTCGGTGGGCTTTTTATCCAGATTTCATGCGTGTATAAATTGGAGCGTTGGCCTTCAATTATTGAGAAACCAGAGTCCATACTTAGCAATTTCTCTCAATCTTCGTTCTCTGTTCTTCAACCCTTGGTCACTGTTCACCGTGAGCTTTCCGGTGACTTTCCCGTTGTTTCCGGCCACCATTTTTCACGCTGGAGGTAGCGTTGGACTCCTCTTGGGCTCTTTAATCTCGTACCCATTTTGGAAGCTATAGTTGGCTGAATCGAAAGCATGAAGTTGCTATTGTTATTCGCGCGTTGCGTGGTTGCAGGTAGCCTTTCGATTTTACGTTGGGATCTTGTTCTTGGCTTTGTTTTAAGCTTCCTGTTAGTTTGTTGGGTAGGGTTGAAGGCTAGTTTGTGTTTATAAATTACCAGTCGTGAATTGTAGTGGTTGGCCGTGAGATTGGTTGCATTTCCCTGAAATATGTGTACCGTGTATTTTGGCAGATTTGTGCAGGCCGTGATTTGCTACGTTCTTTGGGGGAATTAAAGTACGGATTGAGCTTATAAATGCAGCAAGGTGATGGCTTGAATGAATTGAGAGATGGCTTTGCTGGCTAGTGTATTTATTTGCCTGTTGAGGCTGTTAGTTTGTTGGGTAGGGTTGAAGGCTAGTTTGTGTCTATAAATTACCAGTCGTGAATTGTAGTGGTTGGCCGTGAGATTGGTTGCATTTCCCTGAAATATGTGTACCGTGTATTTTGGCAGATTTGTGCAGGCCGTGATTTGCTACGTTCTTTGGGGGAATTAAAGTACGGATTGAGCTTATAAATGCAGCAAGGTGACGGCTTGAATGAATTGAGAGATGGCTTTGCTGGCTAGTGTGTTTATTTGCCTGTTGAGGCTGCCGATTTATGAGATGGCCGTGTGTTATGTGTTATGTACTGGCTGGTGTTGCTATTGCTTTCGCATATGTTGATATGCTTGATTATTCCAGTATGCGCATACACGCATTTGCATCTCATTCCAGCTTTATTGCCATCGTATCGTTGTTCTTGCTTTGTTTCTTACCAGGATGCGAGGGCGAGCGGGTATACCGCACTCTCATCTTCCCTGCGGGGCTATGTTAGCCCCTATGCGCCGAGTGGCTAACTACCACAGTTCATAGGTTTGGCAACCGCAGGTTGAGTTGTTTGATGCATCTGGTATTCGGGTGTCGTGTCCCGGCGAGTGGCTCATTACCACACTTGGAACACACCCAGTGGCCACCGTTGTTGCAGATTCAGTTGAGCTGTGCATTGTGTTCCTTGACTTACTTTTTCATTGGAGTCATTCGTGGTTGTCCAGAATCTCATGCATAGCATCTGCATTTTATTCTTGCTGTTTACTACTGATTTATAGTTGCTCTTCGTACTGGGGTTTGACCCCATGTCCCTCTGGGGCTTGGTTGTTTGTAGCCTGTTGTGTTGTCCAGGTCATACAGCTGGTCGAGGAGCTAACCCAGCTGGCGGTGCCCCAGGAGGTGGTTGAGTGTCCCAGTAGCGTATAGCATATATGTATGTATCAGTCTAGTAGTCGGGGAGATGCCCTGTGCTTCGTTGTTGTATTTCTGTGTGGAGTCTGATACATGTTTATTGGTATTAATGCTATACATGCTTTTGTTGGTTTGTAAACTGGGAACTTATTTTGAGTATCGTTCTATTTTGAATTATAAGTTTTAAACCGTCGGGCCTAAAAGCGAAAAATTTTATCCACTTTTTGATAAGCTTCCGCATGTGTTTGGGTTTTTACTCTGTTTAGAGCACGAGGCCTGACAGTTTATATTCAGACGTTGTTCTAAATAATGTCTAGACGTTGGTTGTTCAAACATCTGAGTTCCTTTGTTAAAAAGCATTGACATCTGAGTTGACCAACATCAGTTGTTCACTGTTCATATGATATTTCCTTAGCGTCATCTGGTCACTGTTCATATGATATTTCCTTAGCGTCAGCTGGTCACTGTTCATATGATATTTCCTTAGCGTCAGCTGGTCACTGTTCATATGATATTTCCTTACCGTCAGCTGTTCACTATTCATATGATATTTTCTTAGCGTAAGCTGTTCACTATTCAAAGAGAATTTCCTAATCGCAGCTGATACCCGATGACACTCCTAATTCATAGTCATAGCTGCTCACTGAAAGAAATATATTTCCACCGTCAGAGTCTGTTCCACGATAGCAATACTATTCCATTAGCAACATCTGAAATTCCCTCTAGTGGCATCCTTGAACAGTAAAGATCTATTTCGATTTCCAGTACAGTCTTTTAGTCACGTCTGCTTCTCACGCTAACGACATCGTTTCATTTAATACACATGTTTCAAGTTAGAGATAACTCTTCCATGGAATTATCTGTTTATAAAGTAGACATCTGCCTTGTATCCTGGTACAGTTTCTTCTAGTTGCAACTGTTTCATTTCAGCGATGAGTTCCAGTAGTCGAACCTGATACTCAGCAAAAGTTTTAAAAGTGATTTTAAAATGAATTTCGAAGCACAAGGAACCCGAAGGTTGTTGATTTCAAAATCAGTTTTCAACCAGCTATGAGTTTAAAGGAAGAACGTTTCAATTTAAGGATTTATGTCATAGATAACATACGGTCCAATGGAGGGGTGAGCAGCTGTCTAGATGTCAGTTGCCCCTTCACCACTAGCTAAATGCTAAGGCTGATATCAGTAGTCACTTGATCAGGTGCACCACGGACCTAAGTAGAGCTTCTGAGCCATAAATCTAACGAAAATGTTAACGCTGGGATTTGAACTTTATTCCCAGAACAGAATGTTATGATGTTATATGCCTTCTTTTCAAACTACGTTGATACATGTATTACGCCTGATCTTTCGTTAAGTCTGTATTAGATCCATTACAACAATAGTAAATTCATATAGAATTTCAAAGTTGTAATATCGCACTTTGCATTTCATGACATTTGTTATTGAAAATTTTATTTCAGTTGGTACAGTACTTGGCGCCACATTTACGTTTGTACTTCGAATTTTATTTTATTTATAAGAGATACAGCTTATAACAAATTCCATTCAGCCCTTCTTTTCTTTTATTTATTCAATTTCGTGACCCCATGAGGATTGGGGCGTCACACCGTTGCTCGAGATTTCCCTGATGTGTTTGAGGAGGTTCCTGTATTTCCTCCGAGAAGAGAGATCGATTTCAGCATCGAGCTGGTACCTGGTACAACTCCGATCTCTAGAGCCCCGTATCGTTTAGCGCCTGCAGAGTTGAAAGAACTTAAGGTACATCTTGAAGAACTGTTAGAGAAGGGTTTTATTAGATCGAGCATGTCTCCATCCGGAGCGCCTATTCTTTTTGTGAAGAAGAAGGATGGGTCGATGAGGATATGCATCGACTTTAGACAGTTGAACAAGGCTACCATGAAGAATAAGTACCCGTTGCCTAGGATCGATGATTTATTTGACCAGTTGCAAGGGTCTGCGTTTTATTCAAAGATCGATCTGCGTTCGGGGTACCATCAGTTGCGAATCCGAGAAGCTGATGTTTCAAAAACTTCTTTTCGTACGAGGTACGGGCATTATGAGTTTCTAGTTATGCCGTTTGGTTTGACGAATGCCCCTGCAGTTTTCATGGATTTGAAGAATAGAGTCTTTAGAGAGTTCATCGATAAGTTTGTGATAGTGTTTATCGATGATATCCTGGTGTACTCTAAGACTCTGATAGAGCATAAGGAACATTTGAGAGTTGTTCACCAAACTCTTCGAGACTCGCAGTTGTATTGCAAGTTTTATAAATGCGAGTTCTGGCTGGAAAGAGTTGTGTTTCTGGGTCATGTGATTTCAGCGGATGGCATTTTTGTGGATCCCAGTAAGGTAGATGATGTTTTGAACTGGGAGCGCCCTAGGAATGTGTCTGATGTTCGTAGTTTCTTGGGTTTGGCTGGCTATTACCATCATCTTATAGAGCGTTTTTATAGTATAGCTAGGCCGATGACTCAGCTGACTCAGAAAGATAAGCGGTTTGTTTGGACTGAGCAATGCGAGAATAGTTTTCAATTGCTCAAAGAGAAGTTGACTTCAGCGCCTGTGTTAACTTTGCCGTCTGGTTCAGGTGGCTACGTCGTGTGTTCGGATGCTTCGCTCAATGGATTGGGCTGTGTGTTGATGCAGCATGGTCGAGTCATTGCCTATGCTTCGCGGTAGCTGAAACTGCATGAGACTCGGTACCCAGTTAATGATTTAGAGCTAGCAGCTGTGGTCTTTGCGTTGAAGATTTGGCGCCACTATCTGTATGGTGAGCAGTTTGTGGTGTATTCGGACCACAGGAGTTTGCAGTATTTGTTTTCGCAGCCTAACTTGAATATGAGACAGCGTATATGGATGGAGCTGCTCAAGGATTTTGATTGTGAGATCAAATCTCAGCCTGGGAAAGTGAATGTAGTAGCGGATTCTTAGAGCAGGAAGGCTCAAGGAGATATGTTGGCTTCGATGCAGATTTTGAAGGTCCATGAGCATCTTTAGCACTACTGGTTGGAGGTTTTACCTAGCTGATGATTATGTTGTGGTTTCTTCCTTCCAAGTTGAGCCACAGATTGTTTCGAGCATTATAGCTGCTCAAAAGACATATCCTTCCAAACATGAGTTGAAGGTTAGGGCTGGACATCTTGAGGACTATTCTGTCCCAGCTGATGGTTGTTTGTGTTCCGTGATCGGTTGGTTGTGTCCAATCTGATAGATCTTAAGGAGGAGATCCTTAGAGAAGCGCATTGCAGTATACACAGTGTTCATCCTGGTGCACGGAAGATGTACCATGCGTTGAAGCCGCACTTCTGGTGGGCTGGCTTGAAAAGCGACGTGGCTGGTTTTGTTGCTCGTTGCTTGAAAATTCAGCAGGTTAAGGCTGAAAGGATGAGACCCGGTGGTCTGTTGCAGAGCCTGAAAGTGCCCCAATGGAATTGGGAGCACATAGCGATGGATTTTGTGACGCATTTGCCTCGTTCCAACAAAGGGTGCGATGCAGTTTGGGTTGTAATTGACAGATTGTCGAAGTCTGCGCACTTTATTCCCTATGGTATGTCGTTTTCTTTGAAGAAAATGGAGAAGCTGTACGTTGATTTTGTGGTGAGACTGCATGGCGTGCCTGTTTCAATTGTTTCAGACCGAGATCCAAGGTTTACTTCCAGGTTCTGGAATAGTTTGCAAGCAGCTTTAGGTACCAGATTGACTATGAGTACAACATATCATCCCTAGACAGATGGTCAATCTGAGAGAACTATCGAGACGTTGGAGGATATGTTGAGAGCTGTTGTGATGGATTTTGG
>KV013403.1:22512-33507 GCA_001598015.1 Dorcoceras hygrometricum
CCTCTTCGCCGGAAAATCGTTTCCGGCCAATTCGACGAGGAGAATCCGTCCGCGCAGATCTCGTCACGCCTTCTAGTGCAGGGTGACGAAGGAGTCTCGTATCCGGTCGTGGACCGGATTGGCGTTATCTACCGCAGTCTACCGTGAAGTGGACAATTCGACGAGGAGAATCCGTCCGCGCAGATCTCGTCACGCCTTCTAGTGCAGGGTGACGAAGGAGTCTCGTATCCGGTCGTGGACCGGATTGGCGTTATCTACCGCAGTCTACCGTGAAGTGCCGCTTTCTTTACGAAACCGGTCGGAGCCAGGCACATGTGCCAGCAAGGTAGTGTTTTGAACACCCTATGAATGTCATAGTTGTTAATTATTTTGTATTGATCGTCTCCCGACATCTATTTTCTGTTCTTCCGCTGCCTCGCCGGGGGGCGCGATCCGGATCCCAACAACGCGCAACTCACATCTGAGTCTCCCCCGCTAAGCCAAAGCGCTGTCGTTCCAACTAATCCAAACGGCGTAGTTTCGCTACCCGCTACAGAAACACACTAGTGTACTCATATCTGCTTAGCGATATCAGATTCTAAACTCGAATCTGATCAGCTCTCAAATCTGATCGATGCAACCAAACTTATCAAACTTCCCAGAATTGTTCTAAGTACTAAACCTGACCCAAATATGCTCACGAAACCTACCAACTCAAAGCTGGTTACCCAGATTTGTTCACGCTCAAATCTGAATCTCATAAAATCCGATTAATTAACTCACTTAATCTTTCTAAACTTTCGAGTCTCACCTGATCAGCACAACTCGTCTCCAATCTAATTGCTCCAATATGATTACTCCAATCTGATTGCTCCAATCTGGTTACTCCGATCTGATTTCTCGAGAGCCTTACAGTCGCAATTGATCACCCATGGATACCTGGCCCACATTCCACCTTTGTCAGTATCCAGATCGATAGGAAAGATTCCGATTTTTAGAATCCGCAGTCGCACAAGACTCAAAATTTAGTGTTATTGGATAGATCGAGACCACCATCATGACACTAGCTTGTTCATCGGCCTTCCCCCTCCATAGTCGCCTCCTGAACGGCCGATGATTGATCTGATTTTGGTTAGAAATTAGATTTAAAAATCGCACATGCAGCAAGTGCAAAATTCTGGCCAACCCTCGATGAAATACATTGACCTGCGGTTGGATTTTGGTCGAATGTTGATGAGCTGCCGTCTGGTGGTTCTAATAACCGGATTGGTGGCAGTCGACGGTGAATTTGGACTCAAATTCTTTGATTTTGGATTTAGGGTTTTAATGATTTGGAAAAACATCAAAATTCCAAAATTTGTACACTAAATTCACAAATATGGATTTCCAAAAATTTATTTAGTCATATCAAGACACAAGTCAACCGTTCTGATACGAACTGTGAGTAAATCGGGTTTAACTAAATAGCATGATAGTGAATGTGGAAAACATATCAAGATTTACCTCCAGCCATTGAATTTGATGTGGGACTTTAAACAACACTTGAACAATCAACGAGCAATCAATAATTTCATCTCACTCGAGAGCCTTCTGAGCATTCTAAACCTCACAAATGATGGCGTGATAATTTTGGGTGCGTGTTTAGGGACCCAAAGCTACTATTTATAATTGATTTGTATCATCAACAAATCAATCAATATTGAGACGTATCTCGATAAGATACATATATCGTTCTATGATTGATTTAGAATCATGATATATTATGCATATCTAAATTTTTCAATATTTAGTCACTTAATAAAGTTAAAATATTGTACATGATCAAATTCTAATAAAAACTCTATATGCATCATTTAATCAGATAATATTTTGAATATTTAACTAAAACATTTCCAAAAAATTGCCCAAATCATTACCCAAATTAAATCGCTTCCTCCAAATCAAATCAACCAATTCAAATGCAACCAGTACGAAATCTATACGTAAATATATATTATACTCTAATTGATCAATCTCCTACTTTCGTATTTCTTATGCTTGAGCCCACTCCATGTGCCTATATTAGTATTAATAAACCTTAAAATCTCTCCTTGTATTTCGTTGCAAGCATTTGTTCATGCCACGCAATGTGTCCACATGCTTAGGCTTAATAATAATCACAAAACGTGCACATAATAAAAACCACTTCCAAAATAAATTAGCCAACTCACTTTATTAATCCAACCCATCCACCTCTCACGTCTCTTTAATGTGTACTCGTTGATCATTTATAATTTTAACTTGAGCCAACTACAATCAAGTATAAATTAAGATTAATCGATCAATAATGAACTAATCATTCATGAAGTAGAAAACCCCACTTAATTGTAAATTGTAACATATATAATTATATTCATAATAATTAAAGAGAGCTCTTCGCTAAGAGATTATGATATATTCGATTTCTTTTCTATTATTTTGCATGATGCAAGTAGGCAATAGATTAATTAGTTAGTTAAACAACTTGAAAAGTTAGGAATAATTTGGTTGAATTATTAGGAATTAATTGGTGGAGTGAGAGCTACTAGTGATCATGAAGTGAGTGATCAAACATAACAACAAATACCCCTTTGAATTTATCGTGTTTTAAATACTTTATTTATGCTATATCATTTTATTGATATGATAAATGGCAGAAGGTGTATGACTAGTGGACATTTAATCATCACACTATAGAGAAAAATTGCGAGGTATTTATTTTATAACCTTTTGTTATACGGAATAAATGACATTTAATCATCATATTTAAAATAAAAATTCCGAATATTTATTTTATAACTTTTGTTATACTGAATAAATGATAACGATAGTAATAGGATATAAATTTATGAAATAAAATACAGATGGATACACATGTGATTGACAAGTTAACAACCCATCTTTCCTATCCATTTATTCTGTCATTTAATGTAAAAGATATCCAAGCGATCTCCAACTTAGCTTTGTTTGTAATCAAAAAACAAAAAGAACCCAATCTATGCCTTTTGGTTGTGGTGCTTGTTGTACCCAACCCTAGCCATGACATCCACTCATCCTCTTTAACTGGCCAACCAAACGTTGAGTATATATATATATGTCTCTGTGTGTATATGTGTGTGAGTGAGTGTGTGTGTGTTGTATTTTTAAGGGAAGAAAAAGAGTTCAATAGCAAAATAATTTAATTTCTTATAGCATAAATAAATTCTAAGAAATATTTGAGATATCTATTTCCATACAATTATAGTATAATTTATAAAGACCAGCCTTCTATAATCGATTTTAAAAGACTTGAACAAAGAACATTATTTATACATGACAAATGTGTGATATATTGATAAGTTTATGCAATGAAATAATACTAAGATAACATACACATACATACATAAAAAACTTGAACAAAGAATATTATTATACATGACATTTTGTGTGATATATTGAGAAGTTTATGCAAATAAACATATACTGTAACACCCTAAAATCCATAGGATCACATAAATGAACCTTTTCTATTTTAAGGGTCAAATATTTCAGATTTCAGCATGAGTTATTTTATTTTATGTAAAAAAACTGATTTCTTTAGTTTCAGAGATGAGATACAACGCAGGAGGTTCCAAGAGGATTTCACTCAAAGTGCAATACACGAGCAGTTTTCAGATTCAATTGAAAATGCTTTTAAAGAGAACAAATTGTATCTTTCAAAATCTTTTGTTGGAATTGTAAACTTGTATTGAGAGGGAAGTTTTACTAAATTTCACAAATATAGGCATGGTGTATCATGCTTAATCATAACACCTCACCTGCCACTAATCCCTCTCCCATATATTATTGGTTTCGAAAGAAAAGTGAAGTTCATTTTCCACTTGTTAAAGAAAACTCTTTCTTGTTCTCTCAAATATTTTTCTAAGGAGCTCGTGTAGTTGTTGAGGAGGAGGATTTCTGCAGGAATCAACTGTTTTCGTGTTTCTCTGTTTAAGGCAAGTAAAAGCTGATTCTTGCCACACCATTTTAAAGCATATATTGTTTTTCAGTATGTGTTGCTTGCCCGTTTATGTTAAAGACAAAGTTAAGTTCATGTTTACGTGTGTTCAGTAACGTTTAAGAAAAGAAAAGATCGGGTTCAAAGTTATGTTTTTGCTTTAAAGATTTTCAGAATGTTTTAAACGAAGATATGGAAGTTTTTAAAGTATTGAGTAGTTCAGATTTGAGTTCAATGTATGTTCATAAAAGTTCTTTTCTGGTGAATGGTAACGCCTGAACTTGACGCCATGTAATCAGTGATGCTAGTTAGATCAGGACTTGGTTCTGGTTTGATAGGCAGCACTGGTATCGTTGGAAGTCGTTCGGTTGTTACATCACTGGTTTCTTAGTCAGATTTCTGTTTCTTACGTTAACGACCAGATTTCATGTAGACATCTGAAATTCTCATGTCATATCTGAGTTTCGCTTTACATTTAATTTCATTCAGATTCTATGTTGTTGACCGTTGACATCTGAATTAATCGATCCAGTTGTAGTTGACATCTGAGTTGACCAACGACATTTGTTTCTTTTCCAAACACTATTTCTTTGGTGACATCTGTTTCCCACTAGCACTACAATTCTATAGTCAAATCTGTTTCATTGTTAGCAATGTATTTCCGTAGCCAGATCTATTTCACGCTAACGGTACTGTTCTTTGTTGTCACATCTGTTCAACATTAGCGATAATGCCCCGTTAGATGAATCTGTTTTCCACAGTAGAGATCTGTTTTGTTTTCCGATACATTCTCTATTAGTTACATCTGTCTGTATTTCAGCAATGAGTTCCCGTAGTCAAATCCGATACTCAGTAAGATTTTAAAGAGAAATGAGTTTTAAAAGATGTGAACCCCGATGTTGTTCAAAATCTGATTTCAACAAGAGATATGAGTTTAAAGGAATAAATGTTTAGTTTAAAAGGATTTGTGGCATAGATTACAGACGGTCATAAAGGAAGGGTGAGCAGTCGTCCAGATGTCGGTTGCCCCTTCACAATGAGCTATATGCTAAAAACTTAATTCAGAAGTCATTTGATCAAGTGCACAACGGACCTAAGGAGAGCTTCTAAGCCATAAATCACAAGAAAATAATGAAGGGATCTGGGCTATTATCCCCACATCCGAGTTTATGAAAGAAAGTTTACGATGAATGTATTCCTTTAAACTATCTTATTACTTGGCGCCATAAAACTTGTGTTTGTGTTTCGTAAATTTTTTGTTATAAGGTAGTCAGCTTATAACAATTGCCATTCAGCCCTTCTTTTTCTTTTTATTATTTAAATTAATTCAATTCAGTTGACCCCATGGGTTTGGGTGTCACAACTTGGTATCAGAGCATGGTCCAGAGATAAACACACGCACTTCCAGTTGAAACAGATTTCATCGACCGTTTCTCCAGAGCTGTGAATTTATTTTATGCTTCAGAGCATTGTTTTTAGAATTTTCATGTTCTGTAATTATATTGTGGTGGATTACGGGCTATAGATCATAAGATGTCAGGCAGAGGAAGAGGTAGGAAGGGTAATCCCTTAGAAGAAACTAACCCAGACAGTAATGCTAGTATCGCCCAACTCTTAAGGTTGCTGGTAGAACAAACCGACAGAGGTAACGGCCAATCTTCTAGCAGTAGAGGACCAAGCCATGATGATCCCCAAGAAAAGTTTAGAAGGCAGAAGCCGAAGGAGTTTAGTGGTACAACAGATCCCTTAGTTGCTGAGAGCTGGATCAAGTCTATGGAGGTTATCTTCGAGTAACTCCAGATGCATTGGATAGGCCTAGGTGCGCTATCTACATGTTGAGAGATGACGCCATGATTTGGTGGGAAGGAGCCAAGTTATCTGTGGATTTGTTGAATCTTACTTGGGAATAATTTAAGCAAGTGTTCTTCGAACAATACTTCACAGCAGACAAGAGGTCTGAATTGAAAAGGGAGTTTCTGACCTTGAAACAAGGAAGCCTGACCGTGCAGGAGTATGTATGGATGTTTGAAAGAGGGTGTTACTTTGTACCTCTAATAGGTAATGACCCAGAGGAGAAGTTGAGCCACTTCGTGGAGGGATTGAAGCCTATGTTCAAGATGAATGTTAGGCTATCTGTGCCCAAGACTTACAGAGAAGCAGTGGATAGAGCCCTGCTAATTGAAAGAGATTGGAAAGACGTGGATGAAGAAAGGCAGCAGAAGAGGCAGGCCTTTCAGCAGAAGGATCGGAGGCCATTTAAGAAGCAGAGTAAGAACCAGCAGAGGCCTCAAGAGCAGAAACCTCTACCCATCCAACCCATTAGTTCAGTCCCTGCTAGCATCAACAGAACCGTGTGTCCCAAGTGCCAGAGGACTCACCCTGGTCAGTGCAAACTTGGACAGAATGTCTGCTACAGATGTGGGTTGCCAGGGCATATTTTGAAGAATTGCCCAAAGATGAAGCAGCTGGTGACCAGTAGGGCTTATGTAATGACGGCTGAGCAGGCCAATCCAGATTCTACAGTAGTTACGGGTAAGATCTTGATTTCTGGTTCGCCCTCTATAGCATTGATAGATTCAGGAGCTACTTATTCTTTTATAGCAGCCAAGTTTGCTAAGAAGTTACCCATTAGACCTGATCAAGTAACTATTAGTTACGGGTAAGATCTTGATTTCTGGTTCGCCCTCTATAGCATTGATAGATTCAGGAGCTACTTATTCTTTTATAGCAGCCAAGTTTGCTAAGAAGTTACCCATTAGACCTGATCAAGTAACTATAGGCTTTTGTGTAACAGTACCTTCAGGGGAAGAGTTGGTGTCTCATGACTTGTTTCGAGATTTAGAACTTAGGCTTCAAGGGCGTTTGATCACTGCAGATTTGATAGTGCTACCCATGCCTGAGTTCGATTTGATATTGGGAATGGACTGGTTAACCAAGTATGGAGTAGTAATTGATTTCAAATTCAGAACAGTAGTGGTTAACCCACCCAGAGGAGACCCATTTACGTTTGAAGCCAATCAGACTTGTAGGATTCCACGCATTATAACAGCTCTTAAGGCTCAACACTGGAAAGGTGGGGAAGGATTTTTGATAAGTCTGTCGTCCTTAGTAACTACTAGTAAGCCCCAACTTTCAGAGGTGGAGGTAGTGAATGAGTTTCCCGAGGTCTTTCCAGAGGATATATTGTTGGCGCAGCGGCGGATCCGGATCTCGCTCCTGGGGCGCAGCAGAATATTTAAATATGGAGCCCGGGAACGGTCAATACACCTATACAATTGAATAAAAACATTCATAGAATGTTCAGAACAGTACCTTGCTGGCGTCTAGGCGCTTGGCTCCGACCAATTTCATGAGGAAATTGGCACTTCAACGGTTGATCGATTTCGGCCTCCTAATCCCGTCCACGACCGGAATCTCAATTCCTTCGCCGGTTTGCACTAGAAAACCGACGAAAGTTTCACGGACAGAATCTCCTCGCTAGAACATTCGGAACAAATTACGATGATGGCGGTAGGCGCAGCGGCGGCGGCGGCTGCGGGCGGCGACAGCGGCTTGGGAGGAGAGGAGAGGAAGGGAGAAAATTATAAGCTGAGGAGCTTTTGGTGTGTCTCAAATGAATACCCCAGGGCCCCTATTTATAGATTTGTCATGGGCTTGGGTCGGGCCTAGGACCATGGTGCACATTGGTTTCAAGTCCATCACTGTGGCTCCATCATAATATCGATCGACGATCAGATCGGACCGATCTACACAGTTTACAAAACTGAGCATTATGATGTGAAAACAATTTTTTTCGGACCACCTATTCAAAATAGCAGTTTGGCCCCTGTAAGCTTTAAGGATAGTCAAACTAGTCCAAACTTAGGGAAATTGCAATTTGACCCTATTTAATTTTAGGAAGTCGCACTTCCATCCTTCCTCCTACTATACTCAACAAATTGAGCTTAATTTCCGGACGGGAATTGAGAAACCAGTACTTGTGTGACCCTCAATGGTTCAGGGATACAGCTAGCCGTGGTCTCACAACATTTGTGACTCTGAAACCATATTTTCGTACTAACCCATCGGATCATGGTAAAGCGTCTAGCAACATCGCCCCATGATCCCCTAGGTATCACTGATAGTGCCTGCAAGAACCAGTCGGTCATGGTTAGCGTATAGTACGGTCCTTTCAACTCATATATCCCGATTGAATCAACGACCATTGGTAAATCGAGAGTCGTTAGAGATTCGATAGCCATGCATACATCTTGGAGATCAGAATAGAGACATCGCGAGTGCTACCAGATAAACTCATTTGCACTGAAGCACAAGAGTACTCTGGCCAGAGATTTGTCACACTATTATCTCCTCAGATAGCATAGGATATCCACGCACCAGGGCGAGCGGAGAATCCTCGACAACAAGGCATCGACTCCCACATGCTTCGTGACCTCACCCAATCTCGACACCTGATGACCCTCACGGAGTCGGTAAACGAGTCAAAGTGAGGCGACTAATCATGCAGAGTCTCAATGATGTTTCGAGTAGTAAGAACTAATCCATAAAACCAAGACCTCGAACTCTCCACTCGACAAATGGTAACCACTTGGAGAATCCGAACGAGGGTAGCTCGATAGTTCGCCAGGAAAACCATCCATCTGCATGCTCAGAACATCACAGTGTTCTCTACCAATGAAACGTGGTACTTCACATCGCAGATGCTAGTCTCAAACTCGGGCGACCTTATCCTCATTTTGGCGGCCCAATCGACTAGGAACAATTTTAGAATACACAGTGACTATTAGATGTGTTTCACGGTAGCCATCATATCCACTATCACATCTAACATACACTATGGTGCATTCTAGGTCTTTATCCAACACAATTGTTAACATTATGTTAACATTAAAAAAATAATGAAGATAAAGAATGCCATAAAAGAATACGAATTTCATAAATAAAGATTGTTTTACATAGAGTCAACAAGAACCCACACGCCACAAGTTGACTAGTTGGGCACCTACTCTAACATATACATGGACTACCGCCAGATAGGGAGCTGGAATTTTCGATTGACTTAGTTCCAGGAGCAGCCTATGTATCTAGACCACCTATCATTTAGCTCCATCAGAAATGAAGGAATTAAAGGAACAGATACAAGATCTGTTAGAGAAAGGATTTATTAGACCAAGCACTTAACCCTGGGGAGCCCCTGTTCTTTTTGTTAAGAAGAAATATGGAAGTTTGAGGTTATGTATAGATTACCGAGAGTTGAATAAGTTAACTATTAAGAATAAATATCCCCTTCCTAGGATTGAGAATCTTTTTGACCAGTTAAAGGGATCGATAGTCTTCTCTAAGATCGACTTGAGATCTGGATTTCACAAGTTAAAGATTAAGGCAACAGATATCTATAAGATAGCCTTTAGAACTCGTTATGGTCACTATGTTAGAGTAGATGCCCAACTAGCCAACTTGTGGCGTGTGGGTTTATAGACTCTTGTATATGACAATCTTTATATATGATATTCGCATTCACTTATGTGGCATTCTTTACATTCATTGTGTTGTATGATGATTAACAATTGCGTTGAGTAAAGACCTAGAATACACTAAAGTGTATGTTAGATGTGATAGTGGGTATGACGGCTATCATGAAACACATCTAATAGTCACTGTGTATTCTGAACATGTTCCTAGTCGATTGGGCCGTCAAAATGAGGATAAGGCTGCCCGAACTAGAGACTAGTATCTGCGATGCAAAATACCATGTTTCATTGGTAGGGAACATTGTGATGTTCTGAGCATGCAGATAGATAGTGACCTGGTGATCTATCGAACTGCCCTCGTTCGGACTTTCCAAGTGGTTACCATTTGTCGAGTGGATAAGTCCGAGGTCTTGGTTGTACTGATTAGTCCTCACGACTCGAAACATCATTGAGACTCTACATGATAGGCGTCTCACTTTAACTCGTTTGCTGACTCACTTGGGGTCATCAGGCGGCGGGATTGGGTGAGACCCCGATGCATGTAGGAGTCGATGCATCGTTGTCGAGGATTCACCGCTCGCAGACATGCGTGGATATCCTATGCTATCTGAGGGGATAATAGTGTATAAATCTCTGGACAGAGTACTAGAAGTGTTTTAGGTAAATGTGTTTACCTAGTTACACTCGTGATGTCACTATTCGATCTCCAAGATGTATGCATAGCTATCGGATCTATAGCGACTCTCGATTTACCAATGGTCATTGATCTGATCGGGATATATGGATTGAAAGGACCGTACTGTACGCTAACCACGACCAACTGGTTCTTGCAGGCACTATCAGTGATACCTAGGGGATCATGGGGTGATGTTGCTAGACGCTCTTACCATGATCCGATGGGCAAGTCCGGAATTGTGATTCCGGAGCCGCAATGGTTGTGGGCCCACGGCTAGCTGTATCCCTGAACCATTGAGGGTCACACAAGTACTGGATTCGATATTCCCATACGGATACTCAGCTCAATGTGTGAGCATTAGAAGAGGATTTTGGGGAGTGCGACTTCCTAAAAGTCAACAGGGGTCAAATCGGGATTTCCTGCTGTTGAGGGGCAAAACGGTCATTTTGCACTGGGGTTCTGAAAAATGGTTTTTCAGATCATAGTACTAAGTTTTGGAAACTGAGTCAATCGGTCCGATCTGATCGGCGATCGGAGTTACGATGAAGTCTCGGTGATGGGGATGAACCGAATGTTCATCCGTTGGACCCGGGCCCGTTGGGCCGGATCCAAATCCATCACCAAGTCTACTTAAGGTAGACCTAGACTTAATTAACTTACATCATTAGACTCAAAACCCTAAACCTAAGCATCAAGGCCGCCGCCCCTTCCTCTAAACACGCCGCCGCCGCCGCCGTTCGCCGGAAATTGCTCCGGCCAATCTTGACGAGGAGAATCCGTCCGCGCCGATCTCGTCAGGCCTTCTAGTGCAGGCTAACGAAGGAACCTTGCTTCCGGTCGTGGACCTGATTAGACGTAATCTACCGCCGCCTACC
>KV013403.1:53616-70761 GCA_001598015.1 Dorcoceras hygrometricum
AAACGGCATGACAAGAAACTCAAAATGCCCATATCTCGTCCGGAAGGCTGTCTTTGCCACATCAGCGTCTCTAATTCGCAACTGGTGATAACCAGAGCGCAAGTCAATCTTCGAGTAAACAACCGATCCCTGCAACTGATCGAACAAGTCATCAATCCTCGGCAAAGGATACTTGTTTTTCACCGTTGCTTTATTCAACTGTCTGAAGTCCACACACATCCTCATAGTGCCATCTTTCTTTTTCACAAATAGAATCGGAGCTCCCCAAGGCGACATACTCGGTCTGATGAAGCCTTTCTCCAAGAGATCACTCAACTGTTCCTTCAGCTCTTTCAACTCTGCGGGCGCCAACCGGTAAGGAGCTCTAGAAATCGGGGCGGTACCGGGCACCAACTCAATACTGAAGTCGATCTCACGTCGAGGAGGGAATCCAGGAATATCCTCTGGAAACATGTCGGGAAACTCTCGAACGACGTGGATGTCGCGCAACTCTAATCGCTGCTCCTGGGAACTATCAAGTGCATAGATCATGAATCATGCATTACCTAGCGATAGCAGGCTAAACATCTCCATAGCGGACACTAGGGGAATCTTCGACCTTGAATCTGTGCCGTAGAAATCCCACCTCTCACCCTTATCAGGGCGAAATCTCACCACACCATGGAAACAATCAACGGTAGCCTTATAGCTAGATAATACGTCCATTCCCAAAATACAGTCGAAATCTCTAATCCCCAAAACAATCAGATTGGTCACCAAAACATGCTCATCAAACCTAATCAGGCAATCTACCACTACCTCTCGAGACCACAGATTCACACCAGCAGGAGTAGACACAGAAACAACATCACACAGTGGGGAAGAACTCAACCCACGCTCAAACACAAACATCTCAGATATAAAAGAGTGTGATGCACCAGTGTCAAAAAATACTCTCGCAGGATAATCATAAATAGAGCATGTACCTCTAATCACCATGCCCGACGTCTCCTCAGCCTGATCCATCGTCAAGGCGTTCGCCTGCGCCTGCTGGGGAATTTGAAAAGAGGGTCGGGAAGGTCCTCCAAAACGTGACGGCTCACGAGGCTGAAAACCAGATCGATGGGACTGCACAAAAGGCTGCTGTCGCTGAGAAGAACCACTAGCGGAACCCTGCTGCGACTGACCAGTAGATCGCCCTCCAATCGAAGGACACGCTCTAGCGAAATATCCCGGATGACCACAAAGATGGCAGAGTCCTATAACTCCACGACACTGCAAAGTCTCATGTCTCCCTCCGCACTGACTACAAAATCCGCCGCCAGAACCACTACCTGAACCACTGCCAGAACCAGAGCTCACGGAACCAGAGGAACTCGAATGGCCTTTCTTCTTGAATTGCTTCCCTCGTGGTCGGAACTGCTGGCGACTCGATTGTTGTGACCCCTGTGGAGATTGATACGACTGCAAAACCGCCTGAGCTGGCTGGGAAGCATGCCCAGACTTCTGATGTATCGGAGCATCAGGGTCCATCAAACTCTCCTCAATATCAACCGCATTTTTCACAGCTTCCATGAAGGTCGTCGGGGACCCAGATAGCACCATCCGGTAAAGATCAGGTCTCAAGCCCTTCAAGAACTTGTTCCTCTTTGTTCGCTCTTGGTTCGCCACAGCTGTCATGTACACTAGAAGCGCAGAAAACCGCCTCGCATACTCAGCCACACGCATATCACCCTGCTTCAGGTTATCAAACTCACGCTCTCGGCTAGCGTAATAGGACTCTGGATTGTATTCCTGTCGAAAAGCCTCACAAAAAACCATCTCAGGTGAGCACCGTACCATTATATCGAAGCATCCTAGAAGTACCCCTCCACGGAACGTCTAGTCCTCCTACCTCCTTCTCGTCTCGGCGGCATCTAAACAAGCCTAGAGGTAAGATCTCACCGCAGATAGAATAACAAGACAGATAATAGATCACATAAGTCACAGAGGCAATCAAAATCAAATCAAAACTCTGTGCCTAGACTCGAGTGTGATCAAAAGAAATCGAGCTTATCCCAGTTTAAGCTCTGATACCAAAAATGTCAGGTCCCGTGCTAATTACTCACAATTAACACTAAATAAACGCATAAACACGGAAGCATAAAATCAGGGCTTAAAAATTTTTCGAAATACAATGGGCCTGAACTCAAATCATACATTTAAAATATCGATAATCAAAATATGAGTTGACTCAAACTCAAATGTAACAGGTAACCACATAACAACAATCAAATACAGATCCCCGAATACAAATCAACACGGGGCATCCCCCGGTACAACACATATCATAAATATAACTGGGACTCAAGGACGCGGGGATCGACCAGCTGAACTTCCACTCTGTCCAGCTTGGTTACCTGAAGTTCCTGCAAATGGGCAACGCAGACCCACACAAGACAAAAGCAGGAAACAAGTACAAGGTCACGCCTCAGTACGAAGAGCGAACAAAGCAGATAAACATGCAACATGCTATAAATCAATACTATGAATGCATGAGGGCTGCCAAGGAAATCAGTCAGCTAGGCCAGTGTATCAACCGGCAAAACATATCAGGTCGCCTCTATACCACGGCCAATCAACCGGGAAATCATCGGTCCGTGAATTATCGGAACCCGTCGGTTCTCACAGCTCAGTGGTAGACGCTCGCATCTGGCAGTCACCACTCCGATGATAGCGTTGGACTTTGTGGACTCGACACATCTGTCGGACAGTCACAACGTGGCTTGGGTCATTAAGCAAATCTGTCAAAGGCCCAATATGTATGCATGTATGCCAATCAATATCAATTCTCAATGCATACAGCTCATAATACGTGAAACAGGAACATAATTCAATCAATTCAATTCAATTCAATTTGCAGATTCACGCAAATCACAAGACAGTCATCTCACGAATCCATAGCCTGAAATATATACACGTTCATGCGCAAACTGCCAAAGGGCTGCTCGATTCGTACCTTAAATCCTCAAAATTACCTAACAGATTTCTCCTGGTTCAATTCACGCAGCAGGAACTTCCTGGAAGCTGAAATCTGTTACAACATAGCTAATATCTTAGCTCAATTCTAATCATAATCACGTTAAACCTACAGCCAGAAGCTAATCCATATTCTACACTTCTACGCAGGCTTAAACTACTATAACAGAGCTCGAAATACAAAGGACTGCTCACCCAAACGTTCACTCTAGCAGAAGGTTCGCAAATTTCACGACACGAAGACACAAGGCACTTCGCGTTCCTCCTCCAGCACTGATTCAGGGTTCAAAATGGGTAGCAAACGCAAGAGCTAAGCAAGGGAGATCCAGCGCCACCAAGATCGTCAAAAACAGAGGCTGGATGCGATGGGAATCGGCGATGGAAAATCACGGTGAACAGTAGCTTGACGAGGGTTTGGGGAGGAAGATAAGAAATATCTGGCTCTCAATTATTCTAAGTGTCGATCAACACCTCTATATATATACATCTCAAATCTCTCGACTGCTGCTCACCAATCCAGTCGTCGTGAACCGTAAGAATCTTACGACTGGCACTCATGCTTCCTACAACAAACCAGTCGCAACAATCCAGTCGCAACTATCCAGTCGCAAGGCGCTAAATAACCCAGACGCAAATCTTGAAACGCAGCGTTTCAACTTAACCAGACGACGTCGCGTTGCTCCCTCGACTGGTTCCTCAAATCCACAGCTGGTCACCCAGTCGCAATATTCAAAACGTGGAGTTTAACTAAATCAAACGAAGCTATAGCGATACACCAGCAGACAACATGTTTCGCATGAAATGAGACCAAGAGCTGGTATAAATCTCTTCAAACAAGCACCAGTCGAATGGTTACGCAAAATACCACAAAACGACGACGCATCAACTAATCTAAACGACGCCGTTACTCACGCGAGTATCGCTACCAGCAGCTGGTCACCCAGTCGCAACACAATTCCTCCCGCGACTGGTTCCAGACGCAATACTCAAAACGCATCGTTTCAATCTTAACAAAACGACGTCGCTCTACTCCTGCGACTGGTTCTTCAATTCATCGATTGGTCGTTCTCTCACGAGCGCAACTGTTGAATCCAATAGGCAACACTCCAAAATGTTGATTAACACGTGTCGCTTCCTCATTCGTTCTCACGCTAAGTGTAACATCTGCCAGCAGCAACTTCAAACTCGAAACTAAAACCAGCAGATCTCATTGCGTCACGCTTACGTCATCTCTGCTGATTCAAAATACACCAGCAGCGAGCTACAGTAGCGTGCTGTTAACAGCTTTTCAACAAAATTCGCTACGATTGAATCCAAAACTTAGAGAAATGCAACAACTCAACCCGTAACTAATCCTACCAAAATCCGATTAATTACTAATTGAATTTCTCAATCCTCACACAATGACGTTTCGAGTCGTGAGAACTAATCAGTACAACCAAGACCTCGGACTTATCCACTCGACAAATGGTAACCACTTGGAAAGTCCGAACGAGGGTAGTTCGATAGATCACCAGATCACTATCTATCTGCATGCTCAGAACATCACAATGTTCCCTACCAATGAAACGTGGTACTTCGCATCGCAGATACTAGTCTCTAGCTCGGGCGGCCTTATCCTCATTTTGACGGCCCAATCGACTAGGAACATGTTCAGAATACACAGTGACTATTAGATGTGTTTCATGATAGCCGTCATACCCACTATCACATCTAACATACACTTTAGTGTATTCTAGGTCTTTACTCAACGCAATTGTTAATCATCATACAACACAATGAAAGTAAAGAATGCCATATAAATAAATGCGATATCATATATAAAGATTGTCATATACAAGAGTCTATGAACCCACACGCCACAAGTTGGCTAGTTGGGCATCTACTCTAACAGGCAGAAGAGTTACGCAGATAATAGGAGGAGAGAACTGAGTTTTGATATCGACGATCACGTATTTTTGAGAATAGCTCCAATGAAGGGAGTAATGCGTTTCGGTAAGAAAGGAAAGCTGAGTCCAAGATATATCGGACCCTATGAGATTTTAGAAAGAATAGGAACGTTAGCATATCGTTTAGCAGCGATATCATATATAAAGATTGTCATATACAAGAGTCTATGAACCCACACGCCACAAGTTGGCTAGTTGGGCATCTACTCTAACAGGCAGAAGAGTTACGCAGATAATAGGAGGAGAGAACTGAGTTTTGATATCGACGATCACGTATTTTTGAGAATAGCTCCAATGAAGGGAGTAATGCGTTTCGGTAAGAAAGGAAAGCTGAGTCCAAGATATATCGGACCCTATGAGATTTTAGAAAGAATAGGAACGTTAGCATATCGTTTAGCACTGCCCCCATATTTGTCGTCAGTACATAGTGTTTTCCATGTTTCAGCTTTGAGGAAGTATATTCCTAACCCAAAGTCATGAGCCTATCCAGTTAGCACCAGATTTGAGTTATGAAGAGAGACCCGAGAGGATTCTTCTTCGAGAGAATAGAAAGCTGAGAAACTGTAGTATTCCTATGGTTATAGTGCAATGGTCTAACCAATCAGAACGAGAAGCTACTTGGGAGACTAAAGTTGATATGCTTAACCTTTACCCATATCAGTTTGGTAAGTAAATTTCAAGGACGAAATTTCAATAAGGAGGGTAGAGTTGTAACGCCCCAAAATCCATAGGACCACATAAATGAACCTTTTCTATTTTAAGGGTCAAATTGATATTTCAGATTTTAGCATGAGTTATTTTATTTTATGTAAAAAAACTGATTTCTTTAGTTTCAGAGTTGATGATTTCACTCCAAGTGCAATACACGAGCAGTTTTCAGATTCGATTGAAAATGCTTTTAAAGAGAACAAATTGTATCTTTCAAAATCTTTTGTTGGAATTGTAAACTTAAAATATTGAGAGGGAATTTTTACTAAATTTCACAAATATAGGCATGGTGTATCATGCTTAATCATAACACCTCACCTGCCACTAATCCCTCTCCCATATATTATTGGTTTCGAAAGAAAAGTGAAGTTCATTTGCCACTTGTTAAAGAAAACTATTTCTTGTTCTTCAAATATTTTTCTAAGGAGCTCGTGTGGTTGCTTGAGGAGGATGATTTCTGCAGGAATCAACTGTTTTTGTGTTTCTGTGTTTAAGACAAGTAAAAGCTGATTCTTGCCACACCATTTTAAAGCATATATTTTTTTTCAGTATGTGTTGCTTGCTCGTTTATGTTAAAGACAAAGTTAAGTTCATGTTTAGGTATGTTCAAGAACGTTTAAGAAAAGAAAAGATCGGGTTCAAAGTTATGTTTTTGTTTTAAATCTTTTCAGAATGTTTTAAACGAAGATATGGAAGTTTTTAAAGTACCGAGTAGTTCAGATTTGAGTTCAATGTATGTTCATAAAAGTTCTTTTCTGGTGAATGGTAACGTCTGAACTTGACTCCATGTAATCGGTGATGCTAGTTAGATCAGGACTTGGTTCTGGTTTTATAGGCAGCACTGGTATCGTTGAAAGCCGTTCGGATGTTACAGCACTGGTTTCTTAGTCAGATTTCTGTTTCTTACGTTCACGACCAGATTTCATGTAGACATCTGAAATTCTCATGTCATATCTGAGTTTCACTTTACATTTAATTTCAGTCAGATTCTATGTTGTTGACCGTTGACATCTGAATTAATCGATCCAGTTGTAGTTGATATCTAAGTTGACCAACGACATCTGTTTCTTTTCCAAACACTATTTCTTTGGTGACATCTGTTTCCCACTAGCACTACAATTCCATAGTCAAATCTGTTTCATTGTTAGCAATGTATTTCCGTAGCCAGATCTGTTTCACACTAACGGTACTGTTCTTTGTTGTCACATCTGTTCAACGTTAGCGATAATGCCCCGTTAGATGAATCTATTTTCCACAGTAGAGATCTGTTTCGTTTTCCGATACATTCTCTATTAGTTACATCTATCTGTATTTTAGCAATGAGTTCCCCGTAGTCAAATCCGATACTCAGTAATATTTTAAATAGAAATGAGTTTTAAAAGAAGTGAACCCCGATGTTGTTCAAAATCTGATTTCAACAAGAGATATGAGTTTAAAGGAATAAATGTTTAGTTTAAAAGGATTTATGGCATAGATTACAGACGGTCATAAAGGAAGGGTGAGCAGTCGTCCAAATGTCGGTTGCCCCTTCACAATGAGCTATATGCTAAAAATTTAATTCAGAAGTCATTTGATCAAGTGCCCAACGGACCTAGGGAGAGCTTCTAAGCCATAAATCACAAGAAAATAATGAAGGGATCTGGGCTATTATCCCCACATCCGAGTTTATGAAAGAAAGTTTACGATGAATGTATTTCTTTAAACTATGAAATGTTAAGCTATGTTAAAGATAAGGAGTCTGCCTGCATTATGTGATGTTGTTACTCTCAGATTTTAGCTTTTAAATGGTGCAGGTGAGACAGATCTGGGGCAAGCGGGAGGTGGAAACTGAATTGGTTGTGGTGTTGTTTTTATCGATGACTAGCGTTTCCGTGTCTTAGTAGTTGATGTTGTTTTTGATATTTTGTCAAGTCTGTATTAGATTCATTACAACAATAGTAAATTCATATTGAATTTCAGAAGTTGTAATATCGTATTTTGCATTATATGAAATCGGTTGTTGAGAAATTTGTTCCGCTACTTATTACTTGGCGCCATAAAACTTGTGTTTGTGTTTCGTAATTTTTAGTTATAAGGTATTCAGCTTATAACGATCGTCATTCAGCCCTTCTTTTTCTTTTTATTATTTAAATTAATTCAATTCAGTTGACCCCATGGGTTTGGGTGTCACATATACATACATACAAAAAAGACTAAGCTGAATATGTTTAATATAAAATCTTGTTTTCTTTTCGTTAACAAGTTAAATGAGTTTGCATATGATATTCAGCTCCATGTGCAAGTACTAAGATATTGTTCATCTCACAGTATAGTATTAATAATCCTATCATATCTTATGATCAGCTGGACTATTATTTATCTAACATCAATCGAATCGTTACATATTTATTTCGCATAATCTAAATTTTAACTATTTATCTCACATCATCAAATCATGAATATAAAGTTCTAATATTATACATCATCATCATCTTCTTTTTATTATATTTATTAATTTTTACGAAGGTTAAAAAATAATATAATATTTTATTCTAAATTTAATAAATCAAACCAAATATTACTTTTATCAACATTATACACAAAATGTATACATGGAACATGAAAAGATGCCCCATCACTCACTTTTCGTGAATGAAAAAGGCAACCGTGAATTCTAACCACCAGTTCACTCAAAGAATTCAACTTAGAATACAAAAGGGTTTCAAAGGATTGATTACATTATTAATGAATGACAACAATTGTAAAATTTATGTAATAAGAATAATGTTTTATGTCGTAACTAAACAAGTAAATTATTCACATTAATCAACTATTAATGTCAACCCTCCAAGCAAGCTCCCCTTCTAGTAGTGGCAATCCACCAGCGTAGCCGCGGACAACACTAGACTCTGCTGCGGGTTCGCCGGGAACTGGTTGAAGTTCGTCTCCCGGTGATCATCTTCCGGCGGTGCTGGTAAGTTGAGGTCCAATGATAACAAAATTTTGCTGGGTTTCTCGCTGACATCATGCGGCGGCGCCGTCGACCGCGGCGGTGTATTGGCGGCGGACCGGTGCCTCCTCATGTGGCCTCCTAATGCTTGGCCGGATGCAAACTCCGACCCACAAATGGAGCACTCGTGGATTTTCGGCTTGTTAGCGATTTGTAAGGTTTTGTGGGTCAATTCAGATGAAGTTGGCTGAGCGATGATATGATTAAGGCCAGAGAATTTCCTATCTTCTTCTTCTTCCTGATCATCATCCGCCGGCGGGGACTTTTTACGATCATTTTCCGCGGCGGTTTTAGGCTTCTTGTGGCTGGCTCTATGCCCACCCAAAGCCTGGAACGACGGAAAGGTTCTGTAACAAGTTTTACACTCGTAAACAAAGATTCCCACTTTCGAACCGTTCGTTGTGGCCGCCAGTTGCGTGAATTTTCGGCTGCAGAGTTTCTCCGGCGCCACCATTTCTCCCGGAGGAAACCCACTTCGCGCCAACAGAATCAAACAGTTGGCCATATCCTCGTCTGCCTCCGTGCTGGTTGATATCCCACTACAGGTCGAGGGAGATGAAACTGCTGACCAAATCTCTCCGCCGCCATCGCCGCCGCTCGATGTGGTGGAGTACGATGGCCTCGGCCGCTTGGTGCGCTTCCCTTTGACGATGATTTGATCGTTGGAGGCTGCAAATTCTTCCATGATTTCTATATTCATCATCATACCGATCCAACTGACAGAATTTTGCAGCTACAAGTGAATATATAATTGAAAAAGTTGGCCAGAAAAGAACAGTTGTAGTGAGTTGGAAGTATGACAAAGAGTAGAGTGAAGAGAGAAACTGTGAATTGGACAGTGAAGGATGTTGCTTTATATTTTTCTATGTAGAGTGTAAGCATATACATGTTTGTATATATAGACGCCTCTCTCTCTATAGATATATAATTTAATTATATAATTCATTAAGAAAACAATTAAAAATGTTATATGTATATCTATGTGTTGTATTAAGATTGTAAAATTTTTTTTGGATATAAAGTTGAAAATTTCAGCTATAAACCATAGCAAATATTATATTAATAGTAGGATGGGGGAAGCCGGTGCTAAGTCAAAAAAATTAGTTGAAAGAGAAAGGAAATATTTTCAGTGTAAAAGTTTGAAATTTATGATATTTTGAAATTCTATAAAATATGAATTGTTTTTTAGAGGGATTGTTCTTTAAAATAAAGTTGACCTATTAATGGGCTAATCCCCTGTATAGGTAGAGATCCCTTGACCCATACAGATGATAAATCGAGGGATATGCATGAGTAAACAGCGGTCCGAGGGAGATGACCCATATAACGGACTAATTCTCAGAGTATACCCCACAATATTTCAGTGCGGAATATGCTCCATACGATAATCGAATCCGTGAAGTCGGGGAAGTTATTCCCGTATCATCCCAGATCTTACCAACTTGTCTGTATTCCTGGGGACTTCAGAGGGATTGTTCTTATAAGTTATAACGAGGGCAATTGTTCAATATTTGCGAAACTGCTAAATGACTGTTTAAAAATAGAATGGTTTTTTTCCGTCTAAAGAAAAGAAAAACGGATGCTTCTTAATTTGAGTGGTCTAGAAAAATAATATAGTAACGGCAGGAAAGTGTGTGGAGTCAAGATGACGGCGGTTTTTATAGAGTTAGCAAATAGCTTGTAGCCACCTCTTCCTTGCGTTAAAGAATTGAAGCCAGACACGTATTATTCCGCTCAACCTTATTATCCCGTCCTCATGATATAAAAAATTTAATAGCAAAACTTATTTATTTGTACGATATAATGATCGACTTTTTTTACCCTTTTGTTTTACAAACACACACACTAAAACGATTTTAATAATTTGTTAGAATCTTGACAGATGGAGATATTTATTGTAATGTTTTATTTTGGCTTATTTATGATCCTTTTAATTCGTTTAGAGGATATTTAATTTCGATAAAATCTTTAGATTCTAAATTGAGATTGTTTCTATGAAAATCCATAGATTTATAAATTCAGTTTTATATTAAGTTTACTTGTTTACAAAAAATTCTAATTAAAATATATGTGACCGTGTTAATTAGTCGGATCATGATTTCATGCTCACGCTATTTTATGGAAAAAAAAGAGAAAATAATGTTGAAGGGCCAGGATTAGGTGGAAAAAGGCACTTGCTGCATTTACTTTCCTAAGGAATTGTATAATAATTTCTCAATTAGAAATAATTCATTAATATAACAAAATTCTACATATATATATATATATATATATAATTTTGATATGTTGCGTACCTTTGGTGAGCGTCTCATGAGCAATGTGTTGACGTGACATTTTTTATTCTTTTTTCTTTTTTTCCCTACAAAATCAAACAAACTTATCTGGGAAGGTTTCTTCTCCCTCCCATTTTATTACAGATCTAGTTCAAAAATTTGGCAGACACTTCACACCATTCATCACATCTCCGCCACCGCAGCAGTGAACCGAAGGTTGTTCCGTCGCACGTCTCCGCCGTCGCCGTCGTCGTCGGTAACCCAAGATATATCTTCTCTGTTTCCGATTAATGGAATGTTGTGGCTGCTTAACAGATCAAATTTTTTTTATTCTTTTGTTTAGCTTCTCTTTTTTTTCTTCCACATCAAAGAAGCTACTCGGAGAAGCTTTGGAGCATTCTTCTTCCTCCTATTTAACTCCAGCTCGTCATCGTTGCTTGATAGTGTGGCTAAAGAATGGGGACTGATAATCTGAACAAATTATTTTTTTTTCCAACATATATATGTGACTACTACAAATAGATCCCACGTTTTAAGTTGGTCAGGTAATGTAATTTTTGTCAATGAAAGTATGGAAAAAAATACATCTTTTTTTCTCAAGAAGCAGTCTAGAAGCAGGAGATCATGTTAGATGAACAACCAATAGATTAGAGAGAAGCAGATCAGATATGACGAACACCCCACAGGTTTGAGTTTGTTCATGTATTAGACGCAAGCTGGTACAGATATGCTGATCCAGTAGGGGACGCCTAAGCTAATCCACCAGACGAGCCAAGTTTGGGTGAGAAGATGTCAAGATGATCCATTAGGGACGTCCAAGCTGATCCAGTAGACGAATATCCAAGCTGAACCAGCTTACGGCAAAAATCAGCCCCGAAGAATAGATGGTGCACATACCTGGAGCAGTTCGCGATGGTGTAGAGAAGCAGCAGATCAGCTTAGACGGACAACCCACAGATTAGAGAGAAGCAGATCAGATATGACGAACAACCAACAGGTTTTAGTTGTTCATGTATTAGATGCGAGCTGGTACAAATATGAGTTCGAGTTGTTCTTGTATTAGCAGGGAGCTGAATTTGATGTTATTATTCTTGGTTACTCTTATTCAGCTCTCACGCACTACAAGTACAAAGAATAAAAAAAGCCAGAACAGCTTACGCCTTACTACTCAACGGATCGCCCAAACTGATCCATCAGACAACATCCAAGTTGATCCATCTTACAGAAAAGATCAGCACAGAAGAAACCAGTTTAGATGGTGCGCATACCTAGAGCAGCTTGCGATGGTCTAGTGAAGCAGTAGATCAGCATGAAAAAAAACCCATATATTAGAGAGAAGCAGCAGATCAGATTATGCGAACAGCCCACAGACTAGAGAGAAGCAGCAGATCAGCTTAGAAGAACAATCCACAGATTAGAGAGAAGCAGCATATCAGCTTAGGCGAACAACCTACAGATTAGAGAGAAGCTGCAGATCAGCTTAGATGGAAAGCCCACAGATTAGATAGAAGCAGCAAATTAGCTTAGGCGAACAAACCACAGGTTCAAGAGAAGCAGTAGATCAGCTCAGGCTAAGAGCCCACAAAATAGAGACAAGTAGTAGATCAGCTCAGGCGAACAACCCACAGATTCGAGAGAAGCTGCAGATCAGATCTAGATTTTGATGAATACAAAAACCTGTTATTATGTTTCTAACGATTTAATCAAGTGCGCCAGTCTAAGCTGAAGCATATCATACGCGAGCTGAAGAAGCGCGTTGTAGCAGATCAGATCAGATGAAAGCTGCGAACTGAAAAAGTGCACTGTAATAAAAAAGAGCATAATTCAGCGAGGAAGAAGATCAGCCTAGTGTCGATCATCTTAGAGCGCATCAGCTCAGGGAATATCAGCTCAAGAAACAATATCAACTTAGAACAGATGAAGAGCAGATCGCACAAGTTAGAACAGAGCTAATGTGAGAATCATAATTAGCCAAGATAATTAATGGCTTAATCAACCCAGATTAGTGGTTAAATAATCGAGATTAATCATCTTATAGGGTATCGACTGAGGTGGATCAGCTCGGGTTCAATCTGATATACGTCGTACTAAGATGGTGATGCAGGAAACTGCTTTAGGGTTCCAGTTTAGACCAGCACAGGGGCGAACTGTTTGAGCGACCTGTGCTGATCTTAGAAGAGTGAGCTTCTTTGGGTTGCATTTTAGATCAAAACCGGTGTGAACTGTTCTGCAGTTCAGTGCTGATCTTAGGGACATATGCTGTTTGGTGTTGTCTGTAGAATGGCTTCAGTTTGGAATGCACAGTACGTAGAGAAGGAGAGGTTCAACTTAGAATCTTGCTGGGTAGTATGCGAGCTGGACTAGATCGGGTGTAAGCTGACAGATGAGCCCTGTGCTATGTCTATCCGTGCGGGGCACACGAGCTGTGATGTTGCTGCTGTAGCGTGAACCAGTCCAGTGCAGTGCTCTGAGCTGATGTCAGTTTGTAATTCCCAGAAATCCTAATTACGTGAGAATGAGTGCATGACTAGGGGGAAAATTATTTTAGAAAATTATATGTCATTTTATGTAATTAAATTGTAGTTTTAATGTTGCATATGTGCATAACATTTTTTAGCCTATTTGAGTTCCGGACGCGTGGACGAGACTAGGGACGACCGAGATGAAAATTATTTGAAATTTTTAAGCCCTCATATTTTTAAGAGGTAAAATTTATATTTTTAAACAGTATTTAAGAAAAATGAGATTTTTATAATTCTTAGTTGAGGGGAATCCTTTTTTCACCTATACGGGCTGTTTTAATGAACTTTATTACATTTTTAAAATTGAGGATCTTATTTTACAAAAATTTGGAGTTTTAAAGTTTAAATAGTTTAACTAATATTTTAAATAGTTGGGGTTAATAAAGTAAAAACTCTTTTATTTCCTAATTAAATCCTTGAGAGGGGTCTTTTTGACACAATTCATTTTTTTCACCACCCTATTTTTCGAAAACCCTCACCCCCACACTCCCTCAAGCCACCACTCCCTCCCCTAGGCTCGAGTTTCATCATTATTTGTGGTGATTTCAAAGTGTTTTGTCCCGATCTCTTGTCCTCCGCTCCGGTAATGAATAGTTCTTCGTTATTCTTCAATCAAGGCATGTTCTATCTCTCATTTTCTCACCACTTAAACTCTATTATATTGTTTTTAATTAATGATTTCATGAATTGTATGTGATTTGAATTGATCTATTCTTAAAGTTTGAGATCCATGCATATTTCATAATTTTCAACTCGTATATGATTCGTTCTTGTGATGCTTTGATCATGGACTGTCAGGCCCCGTGCTAATTACTAACAATTAACACATAATAAGCGCATAAATACGGAAGCTTAAAATCAGGGCTTAAAAATTTTTCGAAATAAATGGGCCTGAACTTCAAATCATACATTCAAAATATCCATACTTAAAATATGAGTTAACTCAACTCATGCCACAAGTAACCACATAATTCAATTCAAAATACAGATCCCCCAAATACAATATAACACGGGGCATCCCCCGGTTCGATACATATCATAAATAAACTGGGACTCAAGGATGAGGGGATCGACCAGCTGAACTTCCACTCTGCCCAGCTTGGTTACCTAAAGCTCCTGCAAATGGGCACGCAGACCCAAACAAGACAAAGCAGGAAAAACATGCACGAGGTCAAGCCTCAGTACGAAGAGCTATCAAAGCAGATAAACATGCAACATGCTACAAATCAATGCTATGAATGCATGAGGGCTATCAAGAAATCGGATAGCTAGACCAGTCTATCAACTGGCGTGATTAATCCCAAATCAAATCAATTAATCACTAATCAAATTCTCAATCCTCACATTCTCCCCAACTTAAGAGATTTCGTCCTCGAAATCAAAGGCAGATACAGGGAAGAACACATCAAACATTCAAACCAGCACCAAAATTCGAAGCAAAAATCAAAGATTTACCTGGAAATTGTGCAAGCTCAGTGCTCAAACAGGTGAGGCCATTCCTGCCTCATCTTCTCTTCAACAGGTTGCTTCTTCTCGGCCATGCTTGCTCCATTGGACCATCACCAACGGAATTATCTTGTTCCTCAGTTGTTTCTCCTTCCTATCCAAGATCTGCACCGGATATTCAACGTAACTCAAGGCAGAATCAAGCTCAACTTCGTCAGTTCTCAAAACATGGGACGGATCCGGCTCATATTTTCTCAACATTGACACATGAAACACGTCATGAATCGCGGCTAAATCCTCGGGCAGCCTCAGTCTATAAGCCAACTGTCCAATCCGCTCGATAATCTCAAAGGGACCAACGAATCTGGGAGCCAATTTTGCCTTTAAATCGAAATCTCATCACGCTCTTGAAAGGAGAAATCTTGAGAAACACACGATCGCCTACCTCAAACTCTAACGGTCGACGTCTTCGGTTTGCGTAACTCGAGAAACGGTCTTGGGCAGCCTTCATTCTACTCCGGATCAAATCAATTTGATCTTTCATATGCTGAACAAACTCCGGTGTAGAAAGCTGTCTCTCGCCAACTTCTTTCCAACAAATCGGGGATCTGCACTTTCGACCATACAAAGCCTCAAACGGAGCCATTCCAATAGTGACTTGGTAGCTGTTGTTATACGAAAACTCCACCAAGGAAAGCGAATCCTGCCAGCCAAGGGTCCATCAAACTCTCCTCAATATCCACTGCATTGTTTACAGCATCCATGAACGTAGCCGGAGACCCAGACAGCACCATCCGATACAGGTCAGGTCTCAAGCCCTTCAGAAATTTGTTCCTCTTCGTTCGTTCCTGGAAAGTCGCCGGGGACCCAGACAGCACCATCCGATACAGGTCAGGTCTCAAGCCCTTCAGAAATTTGTTCCTCTTCGTTCGTTCCTGGTTAGCTACAGCTGGCATGTACACTAGAAGCGCAGAAAACCGCCTCGCATACTCGGCCACACGCATATCACCCTGCTTCAAATTATCAAACTCACGCTCACGGCCAACGAAATAGGACTGTGGAGTGTATTCACGTCGAAAAGCCTCACAGAAAGCATCCCAAGTGAGCATCGTCCCACTATCTCGAAGCATCCTAGATGTACTCCTCCACCAGTGCTGTGCATCATCTCGTAGCTGCAGCACTGCCAACTTCTGTCTCTTTTCCGGAGCGTACTCCAGGGTTTCAAATAGCTCCTCCATCTGAACAAGCCACGCCTCCGCCCTAGCGCCACCCTCAGAACCGGCCAACGTCGGTGGGTTCGTCCGCTGAAATCGGGCTAAAACTAACTCCATTCCACCTATCTGCCTAGTGATGTCCTCAACCTGAGCGTCGTCATCACTACCTGCTCTAGACGCCTCCTCGAAACGTCTAGTCCTCCTATCTCTTACTCGTCTCGGAGGCATCTAAACAAGCCTAGAGATAAGATCTCACAGCAGATATAATAACAAGGCAGATAATATATCACACAAGTCACAGAGGCAATCAAAATCAAATAAAAACTCTGTGCCTAGACTCGAGTGTGATCAAAAGAAATCGAGCTTATCCCAGTTTAAGCTCTGATACCAAAAATGTCAGGCCCCGTGCTAATTACTAACAATTAACACATAATAAGCGCATAAATACGGAAGCTTAAAATCAGGGCTTAAAAATTTTTCGATATAAATGGGCCTGAACTTCAAATCATGCATTCAAAATATCCATACTTAAAATATGAGTTAACTCAACTCATGCCACAAGTAACCACATAATTCAATTCAAAATACAGATCCCCCAAATACAATATAACACGGGGCATCCCCCGGTTCGATACATATCATAAATAAACTGGGACTCAAGGATGAGGGGATCGACCAGCTGAACTTCCACTCTGCCCAGCTTGGTTACCTAAAGCTCCTGCAAATGGGCACGTAGAACCAAACAAGACAAAGAAGGAAAAACAAGTACGAGGTCAAGCCTCAGTACGAAGAGCTATCAAAGCAGATAAACATGCAACATGCTATAAATCAATGCTATGAATGCATGTGAGCTGTCAAGGAATCGGATAGCTAGACCAGTCTATCAACTGGCAACTCACATCAAGCCTCTATACCACACACAGCCAATCAGCCGGTGGAAATCATCGGTCCGTGATCATCGGGGCCCGTCAGCCCATCACAGCTCGGTGGTAGACACTCGAATCCGGTAGTCACCACTCCGACGATAGCGTTGGACTTTTCGGGCAT